>VZTM01008672.1:409824-424745 GCA_013400555.1 Jacana jacana
GGTGGTGCTGGAGGAGGGAAGCAAGTGCTGTACGTGCCAGTCAAAACCACGGTTAGTAGAGAATTGTCTTCCTTGTTCTATGTCGGCCGCTGCAGTCCGCTCCGGGAGCGAGAGGCACAGGGGGAGCCGCAGCCACAGTTGGCTCCTTCCTCCCTCTTCCCCCAAGTCATCATCACCATGTTGCGTTTGCCTGTCACATTATACACCGCCGAGGTCTTTGTGGGTCCTTTTATTTAAAGCGATCGTGCGCACAACACACCCCGCCGGGTCGGTGTCGTTCTCTTCCTNCATTGTTTATTGTTAGCCCGCAGCCTTGGAGCCGCCGAGCGGCACGGCTGTGCCAAGGCTGGCTGTGCAGCGCCGGCTGCGACAGTTAACGGCGGCGGGCAGAGAGGATGCTCAACAAAGGGAGAGCGGGGGTTCCCCATGACCGAAGGGAAGGGTGTATTTTTGTTCCTCTTTCGGGGGTTGCACGATTCTCGCAGCCATAAGGCTTGAAAACTCGATTTGATGCGCCAGGGTAGCGTGGCATCCCCCGGCAGGCGCTGGAGCTGCAGGGCTCGGCGCAGGTCTGACAGCGGGAGGGCTATTATGCTTGGTGGTGGCAGAAGCGACAGATTTTCCTATTTAAGAAGATGGGGACTGTTGGCTGCAAGTAGGTTTTTTGCCTATTGAACTCTCTTAATGTATCATTATTCTTACTTCTTATGCTCTGGGTCACACAAGCTAAGCTTCTTTTGTCTGTGCGTGGGGCGGGCAGGGAGGGGGAGCTGAGAAAGGAAACCCGGCAATTAAAAATATTCCTGCCTGGGCATTTGGCTTTGAGGAGCAATATTCTTTTTTTTTTTTTTTTCTTTTTTCTTTTTTTTTTCCCTTTTTCGTGGAGTGGCAGCTTATTCTGACCTAACGGGAAGGTTGCTGGGTGGCGCAGCAAAGGGGGCTTCTTGGAAAGTATTCTGGGTTGGGCTGTGACGTAGGCTGCCAGGGAAATCTGCCTCTCTCTGCCTCACTGAAGTCATAAAGCTGGGCATTCCCGGGGGCCGGCTTGTATTTGCCCCCATGTCATCACCGCTGTCATGGCTTTGAGGAGGCAGAGGTGGAAAATTAATTTCAAGCAGTTTACAAATATGAAGATTGAAAGTGAGAGAAGCTCTGGACAGAGTTTGCTCCCTCTATGGTTTTTATTCACCAAAGTATTCTAGGTCTGCCTATAGATTCAAGTTATTTGGCAGTTTTCTGTTCTAGTGTTAAGTGACTGATTGTGAACCTCAGACCCCAGAAGGCATTGCAGATACAATTTATAAGAAAAAGGTCTAAAGCAGAAGTTTCCAATTAGCTCAGTATTTTTAAACATCTCCTCTGCTTAATTTTGGAGAACCACTAAGAGCCTTTATTCCTAAACTAGCCTTTTCACCGCAAGTTCAAAATTGTAAGCAAATTCAGTATTTCTTTTATTTTAATTACATTGTCTACACTAGTAGATAAAAAGGCCAACTCTAATTTTACACAATGGAATTAAAAAATTAAGTTCTGTTCTGGGCCTCTGAAATGTAACACTCAGTGATGACCAGTTTGTCTGTTTACTCTCACCTTTGCTGGGCCATGAAAGCCTGGAGTCCCAGCTTGCATCCCCTCCTCTATTTTATTTTCAGATCAAATTATCAAATTTATTCTTTTCATTTTTCTTTCCTTCAGAAATTTCAGTCAGAGCTTGATTGCCTTGCTGGTCTTTGTTCGTTTGGGGGAATCATACCTTCAATTGTGAATGTCTCTGTATGTCCCTGTATATATATTTATAACATATAGAAGCAACCAAACAGGCATCCTAATAAAGTAAGGATGCCTGCAAACAAAATAAAAGGAAGTTATCATGACCTATCTGTAAGCAGTTCCTGAATATCTGAGCAGTACTTGAACAATGACACATAAACCCTTACAGAAAAGGTCTTGTATGTATGTAAAATTCCTTCCTGCTGGCCAACCTAAATCTGTTGTCCAACATAACTGAGAAAAGGTGATACTCAGCACTCATACAACATTCAGCTCTGAGAAACAAATGCTGCCCCCGTCCTAAACCCATGAATCTGGTGTCACTATCCCATCTCAAAAGGCAGAGGAGTATTTAAGTAGACCGGTGGGGGTGGCAATGGTTTGCATGAGCTATTGTCAGGGCAGGGGCAGTGCCTGCCAGGCACTGAAGGCTCTCAACAACCCAGTTGACAGAACAGGGACGCAGCCCCTGGCCTGGAGAAAGCCAATGGCAAACTCCTACTGACTTCAAAAGGCCTAGGATTTCACCCAGCTAGGAATGATAAATTATAAGAGGAGAGATTGGATTTTCATCAGACAGTAAATTGTTGGTAAGCCTTAAAAGCCCATTCTCTTATTTCTTGAACTCTTACTAATTATTTAAGAGTTTATTAATTTGTGAACATTAAAAAACATCCCCACTCTTTCATTTTCTCCTCTCTCACCGTTATCCCATACAGTTGAGCTTGTCCACTCTGCAGAGAGAGCCACAAGCAGTAACAGATTCCCAAATGGTGAATCTCTCCCTCATCCTCTTGCTCTTCTTGACTATCACTTGATGTCACCATAGGTAAAAGTAATTTCAATTTAAAATTAATCACTGATGGCAGCATGAGCATTCCCTCTGCAGGAACAGGATGGATGAAATTACAAGTTGGACTCTACAGTCACAAGCTAGTCAAAAATAAGCAAATATTCAAATACTTCATTAGGAATTATTCTCTCCTTGAAGCTTTAAGATTTGCTGCTTGGCTTTGCTGTCAGCCAGAGAGATTTGCTCCTGATGGTGCTGTAATCCACTGCTGCTGGTAATTAGACATCATTACTGCTGCGTTAAAGGGAAAGAGAGAAGGAGAGAGGACAGGCTGGGGCTAATTAACTACTTGATTCTAATGAAAGAAAGAGAGCCTGATAGCAACTGGGAGGTTGCACCGGAACAGGCGAGATGTACAACACAGACTTAATTGAAGCAGGGGTGTCTTGCAGTCTCACAGTAGCTGAGGCTTGGTCTACTTAGATATTCTATGGGCAGTAGCACACGAGGTATTATTCTGTTTTTTCCCCTGCCTGGTTAGTAAGGAGCTCAAAATCGCAGGACTAAATTCAATATCAAGTTTAAGCATGCCAGCAAGGAGAATGCATAGATGATTATGTGCTGGCTTAATCTATTTTACGGGCATGGTCTCCTCAAGAGCAACAGGAACAAATCAATTTCTGCGTGTTCACATCCCTCTGTGGCCTAGGAGATGCACTTTTGGTCACCAGGCAACAACATCCCCTGCAAAACAGCCATTTTAGGTCCAGAGCGGGACAGCACACAGCAAGGTATTCTTATGTGCAACCCAGCCAGTATCTCACTTCTGCAACTTTTCAGATTGCTGTTGTTACTACCACAGGTTTTCTTTCATTAAGCCCAAGCTGCACTTGATGAAAGTAGCCAAAACGCACCGTATAAATGCGTAAGGCCAACAAATATGCCAAATGGCCGACAGCCCTGACTTCTAGTGGTCGGTACTCACAACCCATAAGGAGGTGTGGAACTAATATTTCTAGTATAATACCTTTTCTAACCATATACATGACTTTTATGGTGGATTTTTTTATGTGTGTGTGTGTTTTCTGTATAGTTCTTTAACTGAAACTATCAATTGGCAACTTGAAAACAAATTTCTTTTCACCACTTTCCTTTCTCTTCCTTGATGTTGTCCATAGACACAAATACGGCTCCTAAAATCAGTCTTAATTTAAAATATAAGACGATGCCCCAAGTTGTATCATTGGATTCTAAGCAAACCTTTCCTGTAAAAGATAAGGGCCAAGATGACTGCAGGATGCCTCTCAAAGACAGAATTTACATGGCATTACCAAACTAACAGAATATAACCTCAAAGACCAAGTTCAGAATGCTTTTATGTATAATTAATTTGAAGCAACTTTAATGAAATCACAAGCCTGATAATGTATGAATTTTCCTATGTCTCCTTCTATATTTTCCAACTATAAGCATGGGATGAACTTTCATTCAAAACCCACCATTTTTTTCTGTTTAGTTAACCCTTTAGATCCTCCAGGAGGATCTGGTACCTCTTGGGTTGCTGCTGGCAGACCAGTGAGGCTCTCTGCAGGTGCAGGGCTGTGCTACTGAACCTTATTACAGGATTTAGGACTGAAAATTACAGGCCAGTCAGTTGTATGGAACAGGCTATATCCCAGCCCACATCTTGGTCTTTTAGCGGTGAAGATAGTTGTGGTAGATGGATGTATGAATTTATTATTTGGTTTGTTTGGTTTCATATAAGTGACTTTGCTTATGAACAATAGAGGAAACAGATCACAGTAAAAGTAGCTTGTATGTCAAAATACACTGTTTTAAATCATCTTATGTTTTAAATTGTTAATTATTCTAGGGCATTTTCTAGCAATCTGAAAATATGCAGCTTTGCTTCATTGCGTTTCTCCCTGGTTTTGTAGCCATCAACATAAAAATTGAATAAAAGGGTTTTTCAAATATATATTGGGAGCTCTGTAGCCTACTGAACTGCCAGCACATAATGGCAGTAAGTACCACAGAAAGGTGATGCTGAGGGTGAGCTATAATTTATCCCAAGGTACCATTCTGTGGTAGTTTACAGTCCCCTTAAATGCACCTTCTGGGCTCAGACGCTGCCGTATCCCTCCCGTTTTAGCTGCCCACCACGTTTCCCTTCGCCCCTGTTCAGGTCTGCAGAGCTTTGTCTCCTCCAGTTACCCGCAGCCTCTGCCCTGCCGTTTGCAGACCTCCCGATGGACTCGGGAGAGGAGGGATGCTGGTGAATCAGACAGACAGTGCTGGAAAATGGTCATAGCAGATGGAACAAAACCGGTTTAGTTGGCAACTCTTAATGCAGGCATTCAACGAAATGTGCACGAATAAAGAGAAAAACTCTGTCCTGAAATTTAAAAATGTTAAAGCGGCCATATGTAAGACGCCGTCTCCACACGTGTGTGTGTGAGAGAGAGAGGGGCGAAGGGAGAGGAGGATCTAAGACTTTGTGGGAACAATGGTAAGCTAGAAATTTCCAAAGAAAGACGAGCCAAAGAGAGAAAGTTTTTAATACAGGGAGTGCTTTAAAGCGCTGCTTCTGCAAAACTAGAAACTGTTAATGTTACTTTAGAAACATTTAATAGGGTGGAGCAGCACCACCACAAAACCTACTACTGGTATACCCATCCCACGCATAAAATGGGACAGGGTGACAGATTCAGTGCCATCACCTGGTACAAGCCAGGCTTGTGTCTTGAAAGCCCAAACCTTTCCAATGATCCAAACTAAAGCCTGCCAGTTTAATTTTCATGCTGCTGTGAACCTTTGGTGAGAAGACTGAGGTGACAGTGAGGTTGGTTCTTCAGTGTCTTACCCTCAGCCTCCCGTCAGTGAAGCTGCACTGGATTCAGTCATGGTGTAGCAGGACAGGGACTCCAGTCCAGACACTTCATCCCTGATTTTGTTAGGAGTTAATGTGTGTTTTAAGTGGCTACATAGCTCTGTGACCAGTGAGAAAAAACGGGCATTTGCTAGTAGCCTGGTGCTAAAACAGGCTCATAAGCATCAGTACAGCATAATGGAGCTCCTTCTGAACCTTTAGTGGAGACTGTTTCTTTCACTAACTTCTGGCGTGATCGCCTTTGTTCTCGTTCAGTGCTCTAGATAGAAATGAGACACAATTGGAGAGACTACACACATACATATAAAGAAGGGCTCCGTGTAGAAAGGGCTTATCATGAACATAGGCCCTCTGAGAAGACGACCAGTACTAGTGCTGGATGAATGTGGGAGTTAATGGTTCAAATTTCATTTTACACTACAGAAATAAATTAAAATGGGCTGACATTGAACCATGAGTTTTGGTCTGCTGTTGAAAGGAGGCAACCATTAGGTCTTCGGTTTGGTCTGAAGGAAGCTATTTGGGTCCTGGTCTTTCCCCATATGCAGGATACACCTGTTCAGAGTTTGCTGGTAAAAGAGGAACAAAACAAGCAGGGCAAATGTTGAAGAGAAATATAAATGAGGTAGATGGGGAGAAGGATCATGAGACAGTGTGGCAGGAAACACTCTCCAGGAGGATCCTACCAGATTCTGCAGTCTCCCCATGCACCACAGAGAATCACAGGAATCTTTTGTCCTTTGTTGAGTAGGTGGACCCTGATCAACAAAGCCTCCAAAATGAGTAGAGCTTTCAAGGGCATAAAAGAAGTTTTGATCTTGTATATGTAATTGTAAACCTGCCAGAGACTTCTCTGACTTCAGAAAACTCAGGAGGTACTAGTTGCTCCATGAGAGTTGTTTGCATCGTCCTACAGCAGCGCTGAAAATGATCCTGTAGCTTTCTTAAATTACCTTTCTGTTCTATTTAAATAGATAGAGCCTCAAAACCTTACCTTTCCACTAGTGATGTATTTTTTAATGGTTTATAAACATAAAATATCCATGTAGGCATTGCCAATATCCAGGGCAGCCTAGCTACAAGTTATGGCACTGAGCATTCTTACAGATGCAAATAGATTTTCTTAGTGATGACCAACTTTTATCACAGGTCGTTGTACAGGCTTCTAATTGCTTATTGAATAACTCTGCAAGCTGCAAAACCTGTCAGTTATTATGTACATCTGTAGGGAATAAAGCTAGCGGTTGAAATTGAATTGCAGGCCTTGAACCATTTGGTTGTGTATGTGGATACTTTTCAACTCGAGGGGCTAGCTGTAGGGAGCATTTGACTTTACAAATCTGATCTATGTTGGAGTTAACCTCAAGTAAATACTTGCTTCAGATATAAATATTCTGTATAGACTTGGAAGGACAATTTTTATCAAATGACCTACTTGAGCCTAGGATGAAGCTCATTCAACCTTTTCACTGGAGAACCTGTAATTAAGCTCCCCTGGGAATTGAGAGGTTATATATATTATATTGCCAGTGAGATCCGTGTGTCTGAAAGTTTAGTAAATTTCATTGTCCCAAAGTTTATAATACAACAAGAGATGTTGTTGTATTACAACATACAAAATGTTGTACATTTTGCCTGTATTTAGGGGAGAACTTTGTAGAGTAGGGCTGATGGTTGGACTTGGTGATCCCAAGGGTCTCTTCCAACCTGAATGATTCTATGATTTTATTTGAGAAAATTTAGGGGGTGATATCACTTGCACTTACGTGATTTAAGACTCTAACTCACTGTTCAGTTTCTAAATGTGTATGTCTTGTGATTGCTCACTTTGTTGCCTGTGGACTCACACATACCACTACCAACACTGCCAGCTGGGTTTTGTAGAAAACTTTTGTTCAAGGCAGATCCAGAACCAAAGTGGCTGCCACTAAATGATGAGCTATCTGTCGGGTAAAGCAGCATTGCATTGGGATGTGGGAAATCTGAATTGCGAATGGACGAACGCTCACTGTGCTGAGCTGATAGAAGATGAGTAACAAGCAGGTAATTCCACAAGTATTTAGATACAATAAGTGAAGAACGGGTAAGGTATAGCCAGAGGTTTCAGCAGACAGGAAAGACAAGGAGTATAAAAAGGTTCCAGAGAACTCAATTTTTCAGTGTCTGTCTTCTCTGCTGTGGGCAAAGAGGAAATGCCTGTCCTGGGTTTACATTTTTTAGGTGACAAAACTGAGGAATGGTCAGAAACGGAAGAAATAAAAAAGAGGTGATGGCAAATCAACATATTAAATTGTAGTGCATCACCAGGACTAATACAAATCCAAGAACACAAAAGAACTTAAAAATGAAATAACTAAAATGTTATTAAAATATATAATTTGTCACTATGGAAGGCAATGATGCTGGAGGATGGCCAAAAATGTACTAGAAAGAGAAAAGAAAAGGTGGCAAAGATAGTTCATAGAAATGACAGACCAGTGAACCATATTTCAGCACCAGAAAAAAACCCATCAATACGAAAATAATTAAAAATAGAGTTGTTAAGTGTCAATATGAACTATTCCTAGTTGGTGCAACTAGTTTGGATTTTGTAAGGGTTAATTATGTTTGTCTAACCTGTTATGTTCAGAAGCCTTTTAAATGAGTTTCAGGTGAACATTTGGTTTTGGCTTCCTTCCGAAATGAAGCCAATCTGATACTGATTTACTAAAACAGGGCTGAAACTTGGGCTAATATGACAAATCAAGGCCGGGGAAGAGTTGGGAAGCCGTAAGAAGCGTTCGAGAGCAACACAAATGCAGTCCAATGTGTATATATACATACAGATAACTATGTATGTACATACATAGAACTCAGCCAAATGAAGGTGTTTCAACACTGGGTGGAAATGCACATTAATTAGGTTAAGCAAGTAGGGGAAGAATTGGGAGGGAAATTGAAATATCATAACAAAGGAAAATAAGGAGAAATCATGGCAGGCAGAATTCCCTACAGACTGTTGCCAGATGATTTGCATTTTATGCCATTGAGATATTAGCTTTTTGAAAGGAAAGGAAGAATTCAAGCTCTTCAATCACATTTAAAATGTATAGAATTAGTATAATCTCTCAAGGGAAATATTTAGGAATAATTTCAAACAAATCAATAAGCGTATCTTCAATAAGCGTAGCAGGGACAGCACAAATCGGCATTAGGAAAAGCCTAGAGATTCGTATTGAAAACTTATTCTTCTCATTAATTAAATGGTATGTCCTTGCCTTTAATAACATGATTAGTGTATTTACCCCATCTCTGAAAGGTCATGACAGATGAAAGGTCGAGGGGAGGTAACTAAGCTAACTACGGAAAAGGGGTACTTATAAGAGAGAGAGATTTTAATGGTTATGTTACCCAGATAGACCAACGTTAGGAGAACATGCACAGTAGAAAGCAGACATGTAAAGACGTAGAAAGAAGCAGAGAGAAGTGGTGTGTGGTGTAAATACTGATGAACAGCAGAGACAGAAAATTCAGCAGCCACCCTTTAAAATCCTATTCCATCTTCTAAGGCTCTTCTGACAACGATCTCAAAAGGTAAATTCAATCCCAGGCCATTGTTTCATATCCCGTGGTGTTGGGTGCAGAAAGTGCATTGCAGACCCTAGAGAAACTCTGGCTGGTTCAGCCCAAATTTCTTCCAAGGATTTGACAGGAGGATGATAGCTCCATCGCTCTCGTAGGGATGTAGTACGCTCTTTATGTCAGTTCAGCTTTGCTGGCTGGAGCAGAAGCGAGAGCAAGGTCATGTTCCTGCCCTTCCTGCTCTGTGCCTGTGGGAGCACGGGCACTGGGAATGGCACTTACCTGCTGCCTTGCTGCTACCCGGTGTCTTAGAGCATCTCCCCAGGTGTTTTCCTGTAGAGCGTCCATCAGGGTTAGTCACGTTCCAGCCAACACAGACAACGTGAGGAAAGGCTTGTGTTGTGCGATGAAAACCCACCCTCTTCCCTTCCCCTTTGTACTGAATTTTAGTATTCCTGGTGGTCTCAGCCTTCCTGCTCATGTTTCCTAAGCAGATACTAAGTTTTAGGTATGTGTTCTTAGGTTGGCTGAAGCTAGCAGAGGAGAAGAATGAGTGCGTAACGCACCTGGATGCACTGTATTTTGCTTAGGGATTTCTTTCTTTATTTGCTCATTGCTGAGCGCTGACACAACTTTTGCAGGCTCCCGTGGAGACTGAGTCTAGATGGTTTGTTGGTCGGTTTGGCTGTAGCAGTTTCTGTGGCTCATTGCTGTAGTGATACTACTAGTTTGGAGATACTACTAGTCTGGAGGAAGGAAAGGGACCATCAAGCTTCTGAGCTCCAGCACTATCCTATGTGAACCAGTGCGTGAGATTACTGTGACTTAGATGGAATGTTTGCCATGAACCTCCTCTGTTTTCCAGTTCACTCCACTTGGGATGAGAAGTAATGTGCTGTTTTCACCTCCGTATTTTTGTCTACCTGTGCTAGTATGGTTTGCGTGTATCTGGTGCAACTATTAGCAAACTCTTACTATGATGAGAAGGAAAGGAAAAAAAGAGCAGTATTATTAGAGAATTTAATGCAAATATGAGAGGATATTAACTCATTCAGATGATGACAATTTCTAGGAGAATTGAGGAAGAAGTACTTTACTGAAAGAGTGGCCAGGCACTGGAACAGCCTGCCCAGGAAGGTGGTTGAGTCACCAGCCCTGAAGGTATTTAAGAAACGTGTAGAGGTGGCACTTCAGGGCTGCTCTTGTGGCTAAGATTGTAGGGTTTTTTGTGTGTGTGTGGTTGGATTCGGTGATCTCAGAGGTCCTTTCCAACCCTGAGGATTCTGTGAGACTTTGCTTTTGACCAGTCTGACCAGCAAGTGTGGCATATATATAATTAGATGACTCGTCCCTTTGCATTTCTCAAGGAACTGCAGTGGAAAAGAAAAGAAAGAATGTAACTCATTCTTTTCTCCCTCAATCTAGATATATATATTTTTTTAATGACATCTTTTGATAACCTTCATCTTTTTGTATTCTGAGAGTTCAGCAAAGCCCCACGGCCATGGTTACTGTAATACTAAAGCATTTCATTCATAGCGAGCAAACAGCTCTGCCTTCTTTTCATGAGTGCTATATCCCCATTCCAGGCATCTGTCTAAATTCTGTAGTTCAGACAGACCACATCTATTTACCCCTTTTTGTCTCAATTTGGGTTTATCCCAAAAGGAGAGACAAGATAGTAAGTTCTGTAGGGATGCAGCAGCAAAACCCAGAACTTCTCGAAAAGACGTATTAGTGTAAACTCACTGCACTTTGACTCTGCTTTTTTAGGAAACCTACACAGATCCTCTGCTCTATTTTACCAGTGCACGAGGCCTGGTTATCATTGTTCTGGTGTAACTGAGAGTTAAATCGGGCATATGGTGAGTTTTCAAGGAGTTTAATTTGTACTGAAGCAAATAATGAAGCAATATAAATAAAGCAAGGGCTACAGCTGAATAAAGCTGGTCAAAATAAAACTCCTTCATTTTTAATTGCCCTTCTGTAAAGCAGATTGGAGTATTATTCCCTTCAATTCAGCCCAATTCTGGCAAGATATGTCAGGCTTGGAGGAAACTGTGGAACAGAAAAGCTTGTTTTACCTGTATTCCTAATTGAACGCTACCTTTTCAACTCGAACCAAAAGAGCTGCTTGCAAAAACTGAGTAGGAAAAAGCATTCTTAAACAGGAGAAAGCAGGTCAAATTTTATTACTACTAATAATAAGTAGAACGTTTTAATTAATAGAATTCTAATGAACTGTGTCTTTTCCACTACTTGTTGTTGAACTTTAATGAATTTATAAGTAATTACCAGATTTTTTTAAAGAAATATAAGTCCTAATAAATGTAAAGCCAGGAACAATTTCACATATACAGGCTTTAAAAATGTTAACAAATTTGCGTTATGATGTTTGCTGTAATTTGAAAACAGACAAATAAACAAAGTACAATATAGATGGTTATGTGAAAATATTTTAAAGTGAATTAATATTTTGCCTAATAAATCCAAAGAGTAAGCTAACAGACTTGCAAAAGAAATGAAAAGCTGTAGCTGTAGGAAGTTGGAAGGAGTCAAGCTGGTGAAATCTGGGAGGCTTTGAAGGGCCAGTTCTGTCATCCTGATTTGCGCTGGATGAAATCCCCTCCTGGGATAGGACCAGCAGAAGGTCTGTGAATCATTTTTTTGGCACAAAGATTACGGCCCTGTTTTGAAGGCATATAATGAAGGCCTTGGGTGATGCTCAGGCTTTGTAATGGCCAGTGCCCAGGGAAGCCAGTCCACCCACAAAGCATCTGCTGTGTGCACCCAGCACCCGAACCGGGTGGATCCGGGTGACTGGGTGGCAGTGAGAGAATTCTCAATAGGAGACATCTTTTCTCTTTGTAAAGAATAATTCACCTGTAGCTGCTATCTGGTTTTGCCACAGTCTACTCCAATGTGCTAGAGCAGTGCTTAAGAAGTGTATAGACGTGTTTATGAAATCCTTAAGAATATCTGGACAGGTTTAGTTACAGCAAGGCCAAATGCAGTTGTAAAATAACAGGAGCACCCTGCTCCCATCCCTTTGGCTATAATCTTTGCAATGCCAGAGTTGCACTCCCCACAATGCTGTGGGGACACAAGCATTACACTGATTACACTGATACACATTACAATACTGACAGCTCTCCATTGTAGAAACCCTCCCATTCTGATTGTTTAGGGAGGAAAAACCAAACTGGAGAAGGAGCTTGATCTTAGTCCTTTAAATTCTCCATATCTTTAAGTCGATTAAAAGTGCATCTCTCCTCCTTTCCCCTTCCCAACTAAACATACACAACACATACACTCAATTACACTGTAGAGATTGGTTGGTTGTTTTTTTTGTATTCTCCCTTTCCTACAGATACTGCATTAGGACATCTGCTGTGGGGAGAATTCAGATCTCTTTCCCCTTTCCGCAGTCCCCATCCCTTTGAACTGTACTTGCATTAGAGCAATCCTGCTTCTAATAAGAGGGGAAGGACAAATGGAGTAAAGTGTTAAAGCCAACCAAATATAAACAAACTTTGGCTTAATAGCTCCCTGCGAGCTCATCTCAAAACAAGGAAGTTGGCTTTGGGAGAGGTGGGGGCTGGGGAAAGTAAAATAAGCCCAGAAAACACATTTCACAATGCCAATAATAATAAAGCCAATGAAGTAAACCAGGTGAAAAAAGGCTGATACTTCCTGTTAATTTGGTAATAAAACTGCTATTGATCTTCAAGGCCAGTGTTTAAGCAGCTAAGCATACCTGTTGGCCACCTATAGGAATGAAACAACCTTAAGAGATTATCTACCTAACAATTAAAACTTCCTGGAAAATGTGAGGAAGATGAAACACAATTTTGGGGGGGCGCATTTTTAATGGCAATTTGATTTCAGCAACATTGTGAACAAATTCTATGCCTATTCCCCAGCATTTATTTCAAATTGGAGTTTATTAGTCAACACTGAATTTAATGAGTATCACAGCATGATATAGCAGAAAGTAGCTAAGCAGAATGGTGCTAGACACTAAAAAGCTTGTCGTTATACAAATAGGCAAATAATTAATATCGATACACCTTGCAATTTGAATTTGAATGTGTTCGCCGATGTGTCATAGCCCCAGTATCTGTTTTATGCCCGTGGTGCTAGGTGGTTTCTTCAAGTCCTTGCCATTTGTCTTTGCTGCTGCAGATTATTATTTACTAATAGGCAGAGAACCATTTTTTTCCCTTGTGTTGCCTTTATTTCCAGACCTTGGGGCCTGCTGTTTCCCATTTTGAATTCCAATCCAATGGCAGGTGCCCAGATTCAAATGTATATTATCTATGGGCAGTAGGATGAGCCCGTTTGTGTAACATCAGTTCAACCGAACCACTCACTGCGCTGGCTGCATTTTAATATTTTTAATCTTACTTTGGAAGGCATGCTATTTTGGTGAGCAACCAAATGCAGTCTAAGCTGCAACACAAGAGGAGATCTGCAAATGGGTTTCTAAATGCAGGCTTCTGTAAAATTAAACAAAACCAACAACAAACCACACGAAACAAAAACCAAACCACAAACCAAAACCACTTACAAACATGAAAACTAGAGAATCTATTAGGTCCAATCCACCCACTGCCATCTGGAGCAATAAGTTATCTATCTTATTTATCTAAAGAAAACTTCGGACATGACATGAGCAGAAATGAGGTGAATAAGCTGAGCTGAAATAATTTGTACATTAATCTTTTAAAAATGTCCAAGGCCAAGAAGACTGATTTTAAAAGTTGCTGAATGACATTACCATAATAATGTGAAATAGACCATTTTAAAGGCAAAAAACCTGTTCCCGCTAAAGTCAATAGCAAAATCCCACTCACTACAATAGTAGTGGGATTGGTCTGCTAAGTAGCAAACCATGCTTTAAAAAAATCAATACTTCAATTTTACAAGGTAATACGGGTAGCGGTATAGTTGCCCATTATCAGACCCTGTAGTCCGTGGATTTTATCTCCCTAATAATACCGAGCTTCAGCACCTATCTTATGAATCATTGAGAGGAAAGACATGAGCCGTTTGAAAGCGTTTCCCCTGCCCCGAGCCGAGGAAGCTCTCCAGAGGCAGGGTGTGCTGCACCCAGCCTGCCTCCATCGGCAAGGATTACTGACATGAATGACTGCCCCCCTCGAAAAGGAAATAAATAAATAGCAGTAATCGCTGCAGGTCTCGCTGCAACGTTTGATGCCGACAACTTCCATTCCAACTCTTAAGCCATGTCAACAATAAGACATGCCCCCAAATGGGTCAGGTTTTCATCTCGAACCACATCGCAAAAAATAGGGGTGACTTATTTTGCGTTTTTCTTTTCCGTTTCCAGCATTGTGACTCAAACCAGGGCTATGTCCCACACGCTCCTCTTGACACAAAGGGTGCACGTAGATGTTACCAGAGCCAGGCTTTGGGGAAGGGGCTGTATTTTTCCTCCCCGGCGACGCCAGGGCAGCCCGGCCAGGCAGTTTTCATGCCCTGGGCCCCAAACCACCCCTTGCCATACAGAGAGATCTTCTGGGTTCCTCCGCTCCGGGGCACAACGGGCCCCAAACCCCCTGCGCCACGGGAGC
Source organism: Jacana jacana (assembly GCA_013400555.1). Classification (NCBI taxonomy): domain Eukaryota; kingdom Metazoa; phylum Chordata; class Aves; order Charadriiformes; family Jacanidae; genus Jacana; species Jacana jacana. Next base: position 424,436 of record VZTM01008672.1, read on the forward strand.
TGAAGCGGCGCCAGGCCGCCTCTGTGTCTGCCTGTGTCCCACTGTGCCCCCCCCTTGTCCCCGTGTTGCTTCCCCCCCCCCCGCTTCCCCGGCCCTGGCGGGGCTGCGGTGCGGGGCGGTGGCGGGCCGGGCGCCGGTGACCCTGACTCCATCGGACATAATGAGCACAGCGGTTCGGCCGCCGGCAGACATTTCCTTCACCCCTCCCCCTGCAGCCATATGGTGCCGCACACAACCGCCGTGCGGGGCCGGGGTGTTTGTGTGCTCTTGTTGTTGTTATTGTTGTTGATGGAGTGTCGTGTCCCGTCCC
>VZTM01008672.1:425083-511134 GCA_013400555.1 Jacana jacana
GGCAGGGCCCGGCCCCCAGCCAGCCGTTAGTCAGCACCCCCACGGTTAATCATGCGGGCAGCTAATACCGTGTGGTAAAATAGTAGCTTCGGTGTATTTCCAGCGCAGCAGATGCCCCGTGCCTGCCCAACCTGGTGGTTACTGCTGGCAGTGGCAGCCCTAGAATAATGCCAGCGCCAGAGATGGTTTGGGCGATGGCCGCCGCTGCCGGGAGCTGTCCTGTGGGCAGCCCTGGGTGGGTGTCAGTGTTCGGTTCCCGACAGAGAATGGGTGCTGGTGTGCGTATGTGGCACTGGTGAGGCCCCACCCCTAATACTGTGTTCAGTTTTGGGTCCCTCACCACAGGAAAGGCATTGAGGTGCTGGAGCGTGTCCAGAGAAGGGCAGTGAAGCTGGTGAGGGATCTGGAGAACAAGCCTTAGGAGGAGCGGCTGAGGGAGCTGGGGCTGTTTGGCCTGGAGAAAAGGATGCTGAAGAGAGATCTTACCGCTTTCCACAGCTACCTGAAAGGAGGCTGTAGAGAAGTGGAGTGCAGTCTCTTCTCCCAAGTCACAGGTGATAGGACAAGAGGAAATGGCCTCAAGTTGTGCCAGGGGAAGTTTAGATTCGCTGTTAGAAAAAAATTATTCAGTGAAAGGGTTATTAAGCATTGGAAGAGGCTGCCCAGGGAAGAGGTGGAATCCCTGTCCCTGCAGGTATTTAGAAGAAGGGTAGACGTGGTGCTTAATAGCAGAGTGATGTTTTTTGGCAGTGTTAATTTAATGGTTGGACCAGATGCTTTTAAAGTTTCCTTCTGACTTAGATTATTCCACGATTCTGATTCTATTTGGCTGGTACCAACTTCATCAGGGTAGTCCCTGTCATCTGCAGCACACTTGCACTATGGCTGTCCAGGACACAGACGTCACAGACTTCCAGGAACTAATGGTTTGACTCAGGGAAGCCCTTGTCTTTGGAAACAAGCCCCAAGACTCTTAAATAAATTCACCGTACCATGACGTGATGCCACATGAGACCCTGCTGGCAGGTGTAGCACCGCCCAATGGTGCAGCAACTATATATACTTGCTGTAAATAGTATCATGTCATGGTTGTGATGTGATGTGGCTTGGGGTGCAGGGAATGGAAATAAAACCTTGTGCCACTGTTATAGCTGGTGTTCAACCTTGCTTTCTGCTTTTGTCAGAACCCAGTATTTGATACACCTCTTCCTGGTCAGCCCTGGCACTCTCTCACCCTGTGTATGTAGCTATATGTTATGTACCATAGTATACGGTTTTAGCTGTTGCTGAAAAATAGTCTTGCTCAGATTTTGTCCCTCAAGGTGCTAAAAAGCTATTACCGGCAATACAAATGTTTGCATATAGTTCTGATATGAAAATGTGGTCTTGGATCCCCGATGTGCAAATATTAATCTCATGTATTTTGAAGCTTGGCCTCTCCCTCTGAAGAAGACTTGTGAGTCCCTTTCTCTGGGTAGCTGAATGGGGCAGTGTGGGAGCTGGGGAGAGAGGAATGTCCTCAGGCCCAGCTACTAGGAGAGGTTTCTTCTTTTAGCCATAATAGAAGAAGACTATTTTTTACCAGATTCACTGTATGCTGAATTGTGGGTCATCAAATACAGCTGGAGAATTCCATTTGTCTCTAATAGAACACATCACTAAAAAGATAGTAAAATACCTGACCAATAATAAAATTACCCGTGAAAACAAAAATTGAATTCCTTTGAGAAAAAGTAACCACAAAATCACATCTGTATACTAAAGATGGTAATGTAAAAAAGAGCAGGAAGCTTTCTCTTTCTTTATGGATGTTAAAATAGCTTAAAAATAGAGTGTTATCACTTGTTACAATTTCATTGAGTCCCATGGTGTTTGTAATTTTTTCTTGAAAAATCCCATCTCCAGTCAAATGCTCAGGAAAATGTTTAAAAAATCAGACAGAAGTCATTTAGTTATCCCCATCGCTGTGGGGTGAGATTGTCAGTCTTAGCAACAGCTCCCTGTTGGCTCTCAAAATCTCTCAAGGACCACGGGTATGTCATTGTCACCCTTTGACTGACGAGTGTATGAAACGCTAGTGGTTAGTGTGGTTCTAGAGAGCAATAGCGTTTGTTTATAAACTGTGAATGGTATTGCAGGCTGCTGTTTGAGAACTTTCATTTTAAACTCTGCAAACACCCCAAACGGACCTTGCAGGCCTAGAAACCAGGGAACAAAATGAGTGTGTTTCCTCCTAAATCATTAGGATTTTTCAGGGCCATTTAATGATTTTCCATACTTTATTTCATTAGCTCAAATACTAGTTAAATAATTATGTTTTGAAACAAAGGCCGTTAAATATGAAAGATGAGAAAATGAAGGATAAAATTTCAGCAGAATCCTTTCAACATAATGCATAGTAAGCTCTTTGAAAAAAAATTTCAGAAGGTGCTCAAAATAACAAAACCAGACTAAAATTTAATTACAGAGATAGGAACACTGAATACATCTTAAATTATATAAAGCTCAGCTTCATAATAGGGGAGTCTAGGGGCTTCACTTTCTGAAGTTTACAAATCAGATTGTAAAATCTCAATATGAAAAAAAAATTGCATGAGTGTGCTGCGCCATAGAGCAAGCTCTGGAGAAGGAGAGCATTCTAGTAAGTGGCGGCTGAAGACCATATTTCCTGGGTGCCATCTCACCACAACACAGAGGCATTCCTTCTGCAGGAGCACCAGAGATGTGAAAACAACATTAATGCCATTATGTCTCGGCCCCCTAATTCTAATACATTGACTTCTGTGGGACCAAGGATGCAAAATAAATTGCTACAATTAATGCCAATAACTCACAAGAGTTAATTCAGAGGATTTATAAGGATTGAGATTCATGTTTCGTCAGCTGAGTTGGTCATAATGGTTCCTTCTAAACCATTATAATAATCACCATGATAAAAAGAAGCATGGCCAGAAGGTCAAAGCAGGTGATTCTCCTCCTCTACTCTGTGTTGGTGAGACCCCACCTGGATTACTGTGTCCAGATCTGGGATCCCCAGTACGTGAAAAACCTGGATTTGCTAGAGTGGGTCCACAGGAGGGCCATGGAGATGGTCAGAGAGATGGAGCATGTCTCCTGTGAAGACAGGCTGAGAGAGTTGGGCTTATTTAGCCTGAAGAAGACTGTGGAGACATCTTATTTTGGCCTTTCAATACATAAAGAGGGCTTATGAGAATCTTATGAGAAAGATGGGGAGAGACTTTTTACCAAGGCCTGTAGTGACAGGACAGGAGGCAATGGTTTTAAATTGAAAGAGGGTAGGTTTAGATTGGATAAAGAAGACATTTGTTATGATGAGGGTGGAAGACGACCAGGTTACCCAGAGAAGTTGTGGATGCACTGGAAGTGCTCAAGGCCAGGTTGGATGGGGCTTTGAGGAACGCGATCTAGTGAAGGATGTCCCTTCCCACGGCAGAGGGTTGGACTATATAATCTTTAAAGGTCCCTTCCAACCCAACCCATTCCAGTTCTGATTCTATGACTCTTTCTGTAACTCATGATACTCAATATCACTGAAGTCTGGGAAGGATGAATACAAACGAATACTAGGCTGGATGCTGTCATCTAGATACTTTTCTCTGTTTCAGTGAATCATAGAACACACAGAGCTGAAACAGATATGCTAAACGAAGGAATAAGTTACAAGCACAAGCAAGGAGACAAAAAAAAAAAAAAAGGGACCAAAAAAACCCCAACCCCAAAAAAGGGGCAGCCAAGCAGAAAATCATAGAATCATTTAGGTTGGAAGAGACCCTTGGGATCATGGAGTCCAACCATCAGCCCTACTCTACAAGTTCTCCCCTACACAATATCCCTCACCACCACATCCCTCAACACCACATCTCATCGACTCTTAAGCACAGCCAGGGGTGGTGACTCCACCGCCTCCCTGGGCAGCCCATTCCACTGACTGACCACTCTTTCTGGGAAGAATTCTTTCCTAATGTACAGCCTAAATTTAAAAGGAGAAAATGAAATGGAGCAACACTTTTTTGCTTCAACATCCAAAATATGAGGACATTTTTGAAGGATTTTTTTGGGTAACATCAGGAATCATAAAATGTGTTTGCCAAAAAGCCTGAAGAAAAAGTATTGCTGACCCCTGGAGAAGGAGAGTGCCATGATGGCATTGTGTTTTGAAGTATCCTCAGGTGGCAGGTTACTGCTAAAAATGACTGAGTGAGATGGGAAATGGGCTGTAGTGGTGAACAGATGGGTGGGATAAAACCCCAGATACAGAATGAATCCCCATCCTAAGTGCATTTTGTCAGCTGGTGACAGCACCTCAATGGTCTGTTCATTTTTCCTAGGCAACGTTTAGCCAGCTCGCCATGACAGGAAAGTATTATTGATTCAAACTGAATTTAGTTTCACACACACCTGTATGTAAAAAACAAACACACATGTTTACCAGACATACAGCTGTGCCTGATGGCTCCCTGGAAACAAATTCCAGGCTGCATGCAGAATAGCTCCAATCATAGAATCACAGAATGGTCCAGTACAGAAGGGACCTCCAGGGTCATCTAGTCTGACCTCCCCGCAGTCAGCAGGGACACCCCCAACTAGACCAGGTTGCCCAGGGTCTTGTCGAGCTTCCCCTTGAATATCTCCAGGGAAGGAGCCTCAACAACCTCCCTGGGCAACCTGTTCCAGTGTTCCACCACCCTCATGGTAAAGAATGTATTCCTAACATCCAATCTAAATCTGCTCTTCTTGAGTTTGAAGCCATTGCCCCTTGTCCTGTCACTGCAGGCCTTTGTAAACAGACCCTCCCCAGCCTTCCTGTAGGCCCCCTTCAGGGACTGGAAGGCTGCTCTGAGGTCTCCCCAGCGCCTGCTCTTCTCCAGGCTGAATGATGAAAAGTTATGTTAGAAATTATTTCATTTGATGGGAAATTACTGTGTCATTTCCTTTTAAAGTCTGTAGCACTCAAAATATAGTACTGTAACAAGCTATTTGCACAGAACAGGGCTTGTCTGCATGGTCTTTTCAGCATCTTCTGGGTGATCCATGCTGATTTGGCAGTTGTAGGTGCAGGATTTTGACTCTAGAGTTTTCCCAGTGAGGGAGAACTGGCCTTAGGTGTGGTTTGGCTACCAGGTGTGATTCATCAATGAAGTAATAATATATTTATTTTGGAGCAGAAAGGGCTTAAATGCTGTAGATAAAGTACATATTCAGTCCACACAGCCGACTCCATCTGTTGGTGCAAGTGCTGCAAAGCCTTTTAGGTTGTTTGGAGATAGTGGTTGCTATAAAGTGCAAGCAAACGAGTGGGTGCAGTGTATTTACAAAGGGAGAGATGTGATACAAGAATTCCTACTACACTGGCATCCTTGATTTTACTAAATGTTTCACAACACACATGATCTTTTTTCTTGAGTATATTTTGGGAAATGTAGTCTAGGACGAATCAAGCCTGATGTGTAAGGGAAAGGGGAAGGTTTGAGAAAGCAAACTGAAGCTTCCAGTAGGCACAGCAGCATCTCAGAAGATGCAGTTTAATGTTGAATTGATGCATAAGAAACAAAATGTTGCATTTGCAAATTCAGTCCTTGTTAGTGTTTTGTTCAGCAGAATAAAAATGTTGCCATTTATGTTGTCAGCAAGATGAAAACAAATGCTGGCTCTCCCTGTAAATACATAGATTTGAAGCTTTTTACTCTTTGCCATCTCTGATGTCTATGGGAAACTGCGATCTCCGTATCTGTATCAGCCTTGCTGAGGAACTAAAACTGATGATGGTGTGTCCCTGTAGTCCTTTGCAGGCAGAGCATCATTTTAGGTAGAATAGGACAATTTGGGAGGTTGAGACGTAGTTTATTAAAATCAATGTTGAGTCTTCAATGGGATTTTTAATTATGTTATTATTGGTGAAGAAAGAATGTGCTACACCTCTTGTGAGGGAAGCTGGTTTTGGCCGGAGCTGAGCAGGAATCGGGAGCTACACTGGAAACTAGGCAGTGATACAGCGAAGCCTCAGGGTGGTGATCACCTATTTCTCACTGCCACTGAGGGGACCCTGCTAACTCTTTCTCAGCAGATATGATCTAGTATGGCAGAGAAACTCTATTCCCTGAATGGGTCCTAGAGTGCTAATATCGTGTCTGTCTTCCTAGTGCACATAACTGAGGAACAGCAGCACAGCAGCCTGCAAACGTTTTGTAGCAGGCGGTTGGCATGGGCTCAGCCAAAGATTCTTCATTTACCACTACTAGCCTGTAAAATAGTCTCTCAGAGGCAGTGATGAAAGCTCCCTCAGAAGAGTAAGTTTAGACACAACAGAAGAAAGTGCCTCATGAACAACAGAAGGCAGTCCCTTTTCTGTTAGGGGATGGACTAAGTGACCATTTTATTTTTCTCTCATCTGTAATGACCCTCATTTTGTATAGTGCTATTCATCTCAAGAGATCCCATAGCACGTTGCAAGCTGAACCGTGAATTACAACTGGCTCTGGGTTGGATGGCTGTATCCATCAGTCAATCCGTACACAGCCTGGGTACATAATGAGAGGAAGAGAAAGGTTATTGTCATTATTATTACTGAAGACATCCAAGTGCTGCGTCCCATTAGCTTAATACAGCCAGTGTACGCAGAGGAGGGAGAAAATGGGCAGGTCACTTAATATTGGTGACTTATGGTTTTGCTACAGTTTGAATACAGTAATTTAAGATACTGGGAAACAGTGCACCAAATTCTGGTGAACCTGATGAATAATATAGTCATTGTACAGTATTTAATACAAATTTGAATTCTAATGCTATGTTTGTATTTTTCTTCCTCTTCTGGTAAACAGTTGATAAATTTAAAACTTTATTCTTTTTATATAAAGAGACAAAGTACAAATAAGGATACATATGTAAAGAATAAAAATGTTAATATAGTGCTTCGTTCGTGCGTTGAGCACAGAATTGTACTAATAATTACAAACATTCGTGTAGTTTTCGTATTAACTGCTGTAGGTGTGAAAGAATAATCATGAACTTTAATTATACAGAGCAGACTATTTAATCTGCATCTTTCCTTTTCTTTCATCAGCTGTGCTTTAGGTATACTAATATTAGCATGAGAAGTAATACTGTCTGGTAGTAAATTCATGGGTGTGCCTAGAGACTTACAAACATTTGATTAATAGGGACTCTTCAAGTTGCAAATATTCTGATTTCCTGTCTTCTATCATGCATCAGATACTGGGTAAATCTGGCTACCTACTTATTCAAAACACCTATTTTTGCATTACTGTTGAGGAAATAATGTTTTCCTTCATTATTTGACTGTTTCTTCAGTTCTGTTAAAAAAAGGGATGGTGGACAGAATCATCAGTGATCAGAACTAGGGTATACCTCATATATATATCTATAAAAAGGAAGCTGATATTTATAAAAATTAAGAAGCTGAATTTACCCAATATAGCAGCGTTTGTAAAGTCAGTGTTGTAATTAGTAATTATCGTTGATTTGAACTGTCTGCTCTGTAGGGCATGCTCCAGATTTGGTGCAGGAAATCTTCTGAGTAAAATCTGTGTGACTGAAGATCTAACTCATTTCTACTAGGAATTTGCAGTCTAGACATCTATGTCCTTTTCGGTTTCAAAGACACATAATAAAGGAAAATAGGGCCATTCACTTTCCTATTTTATAACCAGTGATACATGTGCAGGTTAGAGAAGACTGCAAAACATTTAAAAGAAAATTCATGGAGGTGTATCTTTTATGTATAAGCCTTCAAAGAAAGGGACTGCTATGCAGTAAAGGTCTGAACGGAGAACACAACGAGGATTAACCCACTGAATTTCATTGGCAGCGGCAGAACAGACACAGATTTTGATTCCCAGCCCTCAGATGAGTGGTGGTGCCTGAGCATGCCTGAGAGAACATGAACACAGTCCCTGTGGAAATTGCTAACCATAAATCTGTTTTAAGCCCTGAAAAAAGTGTTTGGACTGCATGAGGAGCTGCAGATAGACTGAGAGAGGAGCAAGGGGGAGTAAAAGTAAGAATTAGGGGGAAAAATGCGTTTTAGCTTACTGCTTCTATAGGGATAACTAATATCGCTCCCACAAACATTTAAGTAGAGTGTTCTCACTGTTTTGGAAGGGCATTAAGTGACACAAGAAAGACTAATGTTCTTATAGTGCTTATTGAAAGAATCATAGAATCATAGGATGGCTTGGGTTGGAAGGGATCTTAAAGATCATCGAGTTTCAACCCCCCTACCATGGGCAGGGACACTCCTGTTACACCAGGTTGCTCTAGGCTCCATCCTGCCTGTCCATGAACACTTCCAGAGTTGGGGCATTCACAGCTGCTCTGGGCAACCTGTTCCAGGGTCCCACCACCCTCCTAGAAAGAAAGGTTGATAGTTTATTTAGAAAAAAAAAAAAAGAGTCTAGTAGGCCTTCAAAGAAGTTCAAAAGACTGTATTAAGTTATTGTATTCTCAGGGCAAATAGACTTTGGTGGCCTTTCAGGAACGTTCATGTGTGACACTGGCGAGTGTTTTCTATCACATCAACGACTTCAATATAATATTTGATACAGAATTATTTTCCCTGTAAAAGAGATTACCAAAAGCGTTCATAAAAGCTCCCTTTTTCAATCACTGCCACCATTTTTCTCTTAGATTCTTTTTAAATATATATTTCATTTACATCACTGTAGCAAGAATTAATTGGCGAGGTGAAACTGTAGACCAGTGTTGAAAATTTCTCCTAAGCAAAGCCTGGCTAATATTGACTTGAGTGTACAGTAGCAGCATGTTTGTGCTGAATGGTGATATGAACTCTCCATCTGCAGATGTCAGCCGCCTAACTATCACGCTGGTCAGGACTGAACATATGGTGGAGCAGTGTTTTTCAAAACTTGGTTCTGCTGGCAAGGATTGGCCTCTTCATGCTGTGGACTCTGTTTACGGCTGGGGAAGGGAGGAAGCAAAAATGGAGAAAAAATTAGTCTGAATCTTCTGAGGATCTGCAGCAGCGCTGGCTCACACAAACACGGGTTTTTGCGTCTGGCACTTGTTCTTGCGCAGCGGAGGAAAGTGCTGCTGTAGGAGTAGGAAAAGGAAAAAGAAAAAAAAAGGAAAGGAATTAGGGAAATGTAATTTAATTAAAGAAAAAGCCAACCGATAACTTGTTAAAGAAGCCGACACAAGTCTGCCGAGGTAATTTCCTTTTGTAAAACCTGATCTGTGCACACACACATAATAACAAAAATAGTACAACCCCCCAATATTCTCTATTTACCAACCAATTCAGTTTAATGATACTTTTTTGTGCACAAGCCCTACCCTGACTCTGAGACACTATCAAGGGTTAGGGTTATCTATGGTTAGGTATTTGGTTCATGGCATTTGCTGGCTACACTGAAAAGTTACTGTCAATATCTGACATGACATTTGCTGCTCCTGTTTCCAGATCAGGTGAAGAGATTCTGTATCCAATGTTTTGCGTGATATTTCTAGGTATTGTGTTGCTTCATCTGAGAACTGGCACTACTTCTCCCTCCAGTTCCTGCTTTGCTTGTGTTCGTCGAGCACCAAGGCTGTAACACCAGCACTGCTAAAGCTGCCTGCAGGGAGAAGTCAGTGTGCCAAGCAGAGACCCGAGCATTCAGTTTTGCACTAATCTGACCACTGAGTCCCTGGTGGCCTGTGTCCCTGGTCAGGTAATGTTACCTCTGCAATTACAGTGAGCCCCTTCATAATCCCTGCCCGCTTGTCCTTGCAGAAATCTAGAGTGACCTCCATTAGAGGCTGTTAATTTATACTCCAGGAATTACTTAGTCTTGGAAGTACCTCTTGGCTCCCAGCAGCAAACAGTTTTCTTCTGGTGTGGGGAGAATATCGGTTATGTGGTCAGAGAAGCAGGCCCCATGTGGAGCATGGGGTGCCCTGCAGACTCCTGTCCCCTTTGGCACTGAAGCTGGGGACAGTTGTTACTCTGTGCTTTGCCTTTCCACACCAGGCTGCTGAACCAGCGCCTGGGTTATACGAGCACCAAGGCTTTGTATGGATGATGCAAAGCCACTAATGTTTTCTCATCTGTCCCTACCATAAACTGCCCATACGGCACTGGTGCACCTTAAAATCCGATCCCCAGTCTTTACTGATGCTGCTAATGAGGTTACCAATTAATGGCATCTAATGGTCTACTGTAGCAGTGGTTTTGGTGATGGAGACAGCTGTCCTCTGGGAACTGTGCTGAGACCATGAACTCATTTTGTGTAAGCAAGTGAACAGCTGTTGCCAAAACATGGATGGGAGAGATGAGGTCACACACTTTGTCTCCCCATGTCCCACCCCAGGGCTGTTCCTTGCAGTAGGCAGCAGGGGAAAGGTGGAAGCAACTTTAAGAGACAAAAGCCCTTGCTGGAGTTTGACCCAGAGATCTAGACACAAAACCACTATGTGCCGCTAGCAGTTTTCTGATCTATCTTCTTCCTCTGACTTTTTGAAGTATTTAACCAATTAACTAGGACTTTGAGGCAATTTATTGGTTTTTAGAGGCTTTGTCACTGAGCTGCACTAATCTGTGGTGTGGTATCTTCCTACCACCTGATTGCAGTATATAACTCTTGGCAGTTACATACGGTGTTATTTATTAAACCAGCCCCATCTGTGAATACCCGTGCATCAGAGGCTTGTGAGTATTTGAAATATAATGTTAAACTATACGTTTATTTTCACAGGGAGCACTGTGGGGTGATAAATTCTCATTATTTAAGCTTCACTTTAGTATTAGGGTACTTCTGGCATACAGTAGTTGCATTTCATCAGTCTGAAAAAAGGTGGCATTATAGATCTACATTGCATTCCCCTAGTGCTTGAATACCTGTAAAGTATAGTGCACTTTAAAAATACCATTGTCTAATTGTTCATTTTTGGAACATGACAGGAATGTTGAGAGTTAAAAAGCTTTTTGCTGAACTGATGACAATACCTGATATTATAATTTAGAAAAAAACCCAAACATCCACTCTAGGATTCACATCTATTCATCTTCGAATCCCCTACAGTCGAAAGTATTTGAAGACAATCAGTTGTTTTATCCCAATAACTGTAAGCAAATCTTTTCACGCTCACCAAAGTACTATACAGCTACAAAAACTGTGTGTTTTGAGAGGAAGGTAAATCTCAGTTTTGTATGTATCACCATAAGGTAACTTACAGAAACACCCTTTCATGGAAATTAATGTACATTGTGCTAAGCTGTCTGAGTGGGGAGCTGAAAGCCCTTCCCTTCAAACTCCCAGGAGTAGCAGACCCTTCCAGATTACCTGTGAGATTGAAAAGGCAGTTCCCCTGCTAAGCATTTAGCTTGGCAGTGCATTGCAATCTTCTCTGGGAAAGTCTTGCAGGAACTGGTTACAGCTTGGCACTTAGAATTATCCTCTAAAACGTAGGGAAAGGCATAAAAAGGGAAAAAGGGGATGTCATTTCAGTATTTGTACACTTGGTGGTCACTTGTGCTTCACTGAGTGGTTACCCTTCTAGTTTTTGGCTTAGCCTGAGGGTCTGTTTACAATTTTTTGAATAATTGAAGAAATCTCTACACGGAAAGATCACCACCAGCTTTGGAATGGCTTCTTTGGACTTTTTTTGGTGTCTCTTAGGAGAAATCTTATTTTACAGTTATTCTAATACTTACCTCTATGTTCAGTTTCAGTAAAAGAGTAACATGTTACTTTAATGGAATGAGTTTTCACACACTTTCATCCCGTTTCATGGTGAAACTGAAATCTTGGCAGTTTTTTAAGCTTAATATCTGCAATTTCGTAGAATCACACAATTACAGAAATTTCTGGTAGAAGTTCCTTGTACTTAGCTGAATCCTCTGATGAGTCTTGGAGAAGGAATAAACGCATTCAAACTTTGATCGTGAATATGAGCTTAAACAAAAACTTCAGTTAAGTTTGACGCTGTTACACTTCTCATCTGCTCAGTTAGTCCTTGATGTCTGAGCTAGGTTTATTAGTTCTCAGCTGCTTACCAAACAGTGAGTTTGAAGTAGGCAAGTAAAGTGTGCTGGGTATTTCCAAAAAATAGTCCTCCAAGTAAAAATTTAATTATTTCTAATAGAAAACTAACCCACTGGAAAAGAGACAGTGTCCTTCAGGGAACAGGAAATAATACAAGCTGGTTATAAACATAAAAAATAAAAAAAATAATTGTAGTGCTTCTCTTTTAAAATATAGTCTTCTGAATAAACTATTCAGAAATGGCCCAAGATAAGAAATTATTTTCTAGATTATTTTTAAAAATGAAGAATTCATTGGTAAATTATAGTTAAGTTCAAATTAATCACAAAAATATTGCAGTTTGCTGAATTATTTTACGTGTCTGTGGGTTTTAGAAATTGACCAAAATCGTTCACTTTTACAGCGTGAACTGCAGTCTCCCCACAGGTGTTATAGGTGCTCTTCCCCTCTCTCTCTGCCCAATTCCAGCTTTGGTTTAATTGGAGTTGTCCCATACTTTTCAGTTAATATGATGCACCTAATGCCTGGGTTAATTGCTCCTATATTAAATATACCAACTCATCATACTTTTGTAGGCAGAATACAGCATTCATTTGTTTTCTCTCACAAAAAAACCCAACCAAACCACCAAAGAAAAGCAAAAAAAAAACCCCAAAAAACAGCTTTAGTAATACTGTGCTTCCAATGATGAAAGCATCAGGGGTGGTTTTTACAGGCTACGTAGGCAGGAATTTACCAGAGAGGGAGGCAGGTGGAGGGAGTAACGTGGGGAATTTGTCTCTGTGTCAGAATAGGTATTTGTTCAGCTTCTTTCTGCTCTCCCCAGTCATACCAGGGCCATGTGTGTCCCTAAGCTAGATATCTCAGTAGCTTCCTCATCAGTTTGGGTAACGTTCACCACAATGTGCTGGTGTGAAAAATCCCATCTCATTGTCTTACTAAGGAAGCCATGTGTCCTGGTTTGAGGTAAAACAAACCGATTTCCTGTTTTACAGTTTTACTTTTTTAGCTGGGTCTCTTCTAACTAACTAAACTCTGGAATTAACAGCACATTGTTCAGTAACTGTTCACTCTCACAGTGATAAGACCTGATTATCCCAAGGAATGGTGTGCAGAGAGGCCCTTGCTTGTACTTATTGCTAGAACAACCGAGGTCAGGGAATTTTGTTATTTGCCCCATTGGAGGGGCAGAAGCGGAAAAGCCGAGAGGGGTCACATCTGTAGAGAGGAGCGGACAGGACAGGTGACCCAGAATTGACCAGCTGGGGTATTCCATCCCATCTGCATCATGGTCAGTATAAAAGCTAAGGGATCAAAGGGTCAATTTCTTTCTCTGATGGCTGATATCTGAGGAGGACCCTGTCTGTCCGTCTGCCTCTGATCCTGATCCAAGCATTCGTGACTCCAGATCTGGAACCCAGCTCCTGTCGATCACTGAGTCCAGCCTGGGACTTTTCCTGATGCTGCTGGTGCCGTGATTGTCATCCTGGGAGCTTCAGACAGTTTTGTATATATTGTATCTACTTCACTCTTTTCTTCCTTTTGTTTTAACTTTAGTATTAATAGTTCATTAAAGTAGATAAGTTCATTCTAAATTTGTAAATCTCCTTATCCTCCTCCCCTCCCTTCTTTTTGGGGGGAGTAAGGGCCATCTGTCAGTCTGGTTTTGGTAATTTTGGCTGAAACCGCTACACCATGGCAGCATTTGCACTGGCGTTTTAGTTTGGAGAAGGACTATGCATCTGAAACAAAGCTCCTGACCTGTGCTTGTTTCACACTGCAGTGGGTTTTTCAGTGCAGGGACCGGATTCCTTCCAGTAAAAGAAAGCTGGCTTTTGTTCCAGGTGTGCAACTACTGGATTGCAACCAGAAGGGGGTGTCCAGTGTAGGGGACCGGGTTAGAGCTGCCCTGAAATCTGTACAGTGTATAATCAGCTCCTGTGTATATCAGCTGCTTTGCTCTACACCTCTGCTGCTCTGCGCTGCCCCGCTTGCCCTCGTAGATACAGCTCGTGGTGTTTGATTAGCCTGCGCCAACAGACTTCACAAACAGTGCAATGCAGCCTGCATTGTGACCTGTTTTTATGCAGAATGGTTGTGTAAATGTTTAAGCACCGTAATCATGTGTTAGTGCACAGAGGGAAAATAGTATTCAGACCTCAGTTAAGAAGTACCTTTTAACTATGAAGAGTAAACTCCAGCCACGGCTTTGCTTGTCCTTTACTTCTCACTAGGGTCTTCTCTGCTTCCTTCCTTCAGGGCTCCGAGTGCGATTCATCTTGAGGTGGCTTTTTAAGATTGTCTCTTGTTCGTCTCTTGCACTAGCACTGATGGTAACAGGCCTGGCTGCCTATCTGTACTTCTGAAAAAAGATGAAAAAGAAAAGTTTCTGCCCTTCTTCAATATAGAAAGAGCTTTAAATATTTATCTCAGAGAACACTGGCCAGGTTATTATCCTGTTCATGGCAAAGGGGCCTCTGAAGGTACCTTGTCTGTCAAGAAATAATTTCCAGGCCCATTTTACTAAACTTCAAGGAGGGAACGGTGATAGAACTTCCTTTGGCAAGTTGGGTTTCAGCAATGCATTATCTCTAACTGCCAGGGCTTAATTTAATAGGGATAGTGATTGAAACCAGGTGATGGCCTCACCTGCAATGACTCAGTAAAATAGTCCTTTTAGGTGGAATCTTTTAAGCTTACAGGGAAGTCAGCATTCACCTCTTATTGTCTGAGGAGAGAGATTTAGTTTTGGTGCTTTCCTATGATCTTGACTACTCCAAGAGATAAAGGAGAAAGGGACTTCTCACTATTGATTTGGTCCCTCATCTTTCCTGGGTTTCTTTAACTCCTTCATCGAGACAGACAGAGGACTTTTTCTTACCTAGAGCTTTCATAAAATCCCCAAATGTTATATCCATTGTTTAGTTTTAGTCTCTCATCTCAAATGGCGTATTATTTTGCCATTTAACTTCACTTTATTCTCTTTATTTTCTTGATCTGTGTTCACATTAAGTTTGACTTGTTATTGCCATATCCCAGCTTAGTGGTTTAGTCTTTGTAGGGTTTATTGCTCTAAAGGTTCCAGAGAGAAGATTAGAGAGCTGGAAATGGTTCTGGTGTGTATCTGCTTTAGCATAACTCTGATTTTTCATGTCTCCATCTGCTGGTAAAAGATGAGATTTGCTGTTCAAACATCATATAATGAGGAACAGAACCCATAAATTTCGAGCACTAAATACCCCTTTCACCGTTACAGATACTTTCTGTTAGGAACTGGATAGAAATGCAGAATTTATTTATTTTCAGGCTGCTTAATAATAGTTATAAAATCCTAATAACTTCTGGTCTGTTGTGGATTTTTACTGCACTGACAGGAATGAGTTAAAGATTCAAATGGATGTACTAATAGCCTGGGAATTCAAATCAGTGTGCTGACAAAACTAGACTTGTTCATTTCTATGGGAATAAGAGGCAGTCTAAAATGGCCATCTCTCTTTAAAAATACTAATATTTTTTCCACTCACTGAGCAAACCGATAAAGGAAATGATGTATAACGGGATTTCCAATCTGATCATTTATTTTATCTTATTCCTGTGCGAAGGTATGTGAGGCTCGTGTTATACATAAACCTCCACTGGGTCTTCCTAACAGTTAGAGTACAAAGGGAGTAAAACACCTACATACAGTCATATCAGGTGCTGATTATGCAGCAGCTGAAAAGGCGGGGGTTTATGAGCAGAACTTTTTGTAAGGATGTAGCTCATTCAAGGCACAGTGTTTCAGTCAGCACAAGACTTTGCTTCCCATCCAGTGGAAAAGGCATCTTTGAGACTGCAAAAAGCGAGAGTAGTCAGCAGAGTTGTGGTGACACCAATGTGCTTTAACTCTGCTGTCACCTGAACTGGTAGAGATCAGAAAAACGTTACATGTTGTATTTCTGCATTCAAAGCAGTCTTACATTTCTATTTGATTTAGGGTGGGTAATGAAATACTTAGGTTAATCATTATTTACATCAACTCCTAATGTTTTGTAGAGGCTTCTGGCTTTGATGCTTTTACAACAAGAGTTTTTTATAGACCTGAAAACTTTCTAGAAAACTACAAATCAAGACTTCACCTTTGTTTTCTATTTCAGTCTATCATGTATTTATAGGAATATTTTTCAAATACTGTAAAGATGCTGATAGTTATATTTGTTCTTGAAGCAAGAGGGTGTTTTATGAGACCATTTTCTCCCCAGAAATTTCAACATAATATAATGTAGATATTCCCAAGCAAGGACTTCCAAGCACTTTTGTTTAAGTGGCTTTGATTTTAAAGGCACGTATTAAATTTTATTCTGATCTGCAAAGTAACTGTAAAAATGACAGCCTTTCATAGAATCATAGAATCATTTAGGTTGGAAGAGACCCTTGGGATCAAGTCCAACCATCAGCCCTACTCTACAAGTTCTCCCCTACACCATATCCCTCAACACCACATCTAATCTACTCCTAAACACAGTCAGGGATGGTGACTCCACCACCTCCCTGGGCAGCTGATTCCACTGACTGACCACTCTCTCCGTGAAAATTTTTTTTCCTAATGTCCAGCCTAACCCTCCCCTGCTGCAGCTTGCAGCCATTCCCTCTTGTCCTGTCGCTCATTGCCCGTGAGAAGAGACCAGCACCAACCTCCCTACAATGACCTTTCAAGCAGTTGTAGAGAGTGATGAGGTCTCCCCTCAGCCTCCTCTTCCTCAAACTAAACAACCCCAACTCCCTCAATCGATCCTCATAAGCCTTATTCTCCAGGCCTCTCACCAGCTTTGTTGCCCTCCTCTGTACTCACTCCAGCACCTCGATATCTCTGTTGTGCTGAGGTGCCCAGAACTGGACACAATACTCAAGGTGTGGCCTCACCAGTGCTGAGTACAGGGGGACAATCACCTCCCTACTTCTGCTGGTCACACTATTCTTTATGCAAGCCAGGATGCCATTGGCCTTCTTGGCCACCTGGGCACACTGCTGGCTCATGTTCAGCTGCCTGTCGACCAGCATCCCCGGGTCCTTTTCTGCCAGGCAGCTCCAGCCACACTGCCCCAAGCCTGTAGCGATGCATGGGATTGTTGTGGCAATTTAACAGGTCTTTTTGCTCTCTGGACTAAGAGTTTTATCTGTTCAGTTCACTAGCAAACTTTCCCCTTCTTTACCCCCACTAAGTCTGTAGGTTCCTCCTCAATAAAAAAGACTGACTCTCTCCTCAAGCATCCTTGTTCAAAGGGATCCTTAGCAATTTCTGAGAAGCACATAACTCCCTTCTCTATTCTTTGTATAGGTATCTAAACCCAACCAAACAAATGACTTTAATCTTGGAGTGCAAATCGAATATGCATGGCTGAAAGTGAAGACAAACATCTATTTATTTATACCCTAAGAACATAAGAAGAACACTGAATAAATATAAAAACAAGAGTAAACAGCAAACTCTGCAATGTAAAGAGTAAAATTAAGTAACTTCTCACTGGTAGAGACTGACACCATTCTAGCAGCTTTTAGAATGGAATTGTGTCTTGGCAGTATCCGTCACGCTGCTGGCCAGAGAGAAATCTGAGACAACTGGTTTAGGATAGGGGCATACCTCAGTGATGGATGAAGCTCAGCCTAAAAGATTTAAGAATCTAAGTCCAATTTTTGAAGTGAAACATTCAGTGAGGCTTTCATTCCTTGCCATTTTTGAAAGTGGGGCTTGGACTCTTGCCATGACGAATGAAAGTCCTAAAAATACCTCAGTGATTTATAAATATCCTCCTTGCTATTCCAGAGTTGTTAGTACCCAAGTGACTCTGAAAATGGCATTTAAGCTTCTCAGTTGTAGAGTTAACAAGAGGGAACTCAATTAATATCTAGGATATCCAAGATGGGATTTACTAAGACTGTTCCTGACAGCTATTTGTCTAACCTGGTCTCAAAAACCTCCCATGACAGAGATGCCACAGCTTCCCCAGGCAAACTATTACTGTGCTTGACTATCCACATCAATAGTAAGTTTTTCCTGATGTCTAGTGTAAATCTTCAGTGCTGTGGTTTAAGCCTATTACTTGTCCTGTCCCTTGTGGACATTTCATAGCCTTTCAGACATCTGAATAGTATATCACGTATTCCCTCATTCATCTCTTTTTAGCCTTAGTTGAGGTTAAAAAAATGTCCCCTTAGGCGCTGTGAAATTTTTTACCCAGAGCCAGCTTATAAAGTAGAGCTGCTTTGTTAATGCCTTTATCAAATAGCAATTTCAGGATAAAAGTGTAGTGTAATGGCATATGGCAGGAAAGCCTGATACAACTGCGTCCACTCTGGAGTCTTTATGGTTTAAAGAGAGATTTGGGGTTGTATCAGTTTCCCCGCTTTGTACTTATTGGATGTCAGTGTTGGGTTATCAAAAGTCTCAGTAAGCAGTTCCCCTATTCAAGTTACTCATCTGGTGTATTGCTTCTGCAGCTAAGGCTTACAGCTCTGCACAGATGGACTGAACAGCTTACCCACAGCTACTCAGCACCTTCTGCGGTGCTGCCGGTTTCTGAAACAAGGTCTACCTTATTGCCTGATACAGCACCAAGCAGAATGAAGCCTGACCTAGTCATTGTCCAGGCCCCACTGGATAAAGTTATGATGAACTTAAAAGTATAGAAGTTAAATAATAGTGCTGTCTTCCCCTGAAGCAGTTTTGGCTCAGTGTAAAGCATTTTTTTTCCTATTCTTTTTGACTGACAGGATTTTGAAAGTTTGTGTGCATTTTCTGGTGTTTCATTTAGGAGTCACGACAGAGAGTTTGTGCAGATTTTGCTGCCCTGTAATTTTGGGAGTAGTAGCAATGCTTACTGTTTTATTCAGCTGGACGGAGAAATGCAACCTCAGGAGCACACTCACATCATGCCTATCTGCCTTTGGGTACCAGTGTCCGGGGAGAGGGATAGGAGGACAGACCATCAAAAAAGAGCACTGCACACTATGGCCACCCAAAGCAGCAGAATGAGTTTTCTTTTTGAGTTTCTTCCTTGAATGTATTGCTAATGTTTGCGTGTGTCAACTCTGCTGAGGTGACACCTCAGGTTTTAAATTAATATGGTTGTAATGCATTTCTCTTTAATTAAAAAAGAGAGCTCCCCCGTAGGAAATTTCCTAAAACAAAACTCATTAGTAATAAACAGATTAAATCTTTATCAGTTAATCAACACTATAAACTTCTGAGTGTTCGGAGAGCGGCATGAGATAACACTGTCGTCATAATGAGAGTGTTTGAAATCATTAGGGATCCTGCCGTGCTGTTTGGGTGGTGAGAAAATAATGATTGAAGATGAGCTCCCCTACGAGGCTCATGTGTGAGCTCCCCTAAAGATTAAAGCTGCAAAGATCTGGAATTTATGTTGGCCCCATCTCTACAGATTATTTTTTCTTAAGTACTTGTGGGCAATGCTAAGCAAATTCTTCATGATGCCGATACTGGAACCTGTCACAATGCCACAATCTTTTAAGCTCGGTGATAAGTGAAATTTTACGAACTGTTCATGGGGTGAGAGCCTCTCTGAGTGCCCAGAGCACTTCTTCCCAGCTGATCTCTCTGAGGCTTTAACTGTGGTGGAGACTGCACTGCAAATGCCTCACCTTCCTCCAGCCTGAATCCTCAGCACATTCACTTCTGTCAGGACTATGGTAATCCTCTCATCATGCACGTGAGGGAGTTCTGCCCTGCTCCAGCTGCCTGCTGTACAGATGGAAGGGACAATGTAGCTTCGGCCAGGGACCTCTTTGGAAAAAGCTGGTGAGAGCCAGGGGCATAATACACCAGGACAAGACAAACCAGACAAAACTTGTATTGCTGGTAGCATATCAACAGCTCCTAACCTGGTATAACATAGAGTCATGCACATTTAGGAATCATGCTTTAGAGGCACTGACACTTCCTCCATCACTGCTGGGAATGTGTCAGAGCTCCTCTGTGTCACCCTAGGGGCTTCTTTGGAGCCATTGGGATGATTTGGGTTTTTTCCATGAACTCTATGAAAAATAAGAGTAAGAGGGCTGGAATAAAAATAGGGGCAGTGAGAAAAACAAATTGTGTTTGTCCACATCCAGCAAACTTACCGGAATGGGTTAGCAAGAAGTTATGAGCAGTTGGGTGGCTACTGGAAGTCAACTGGGAGCGTAACTGTTGCTTTTTCATTTCTCATCGTTGGTCTTCATTTGGTCGCTGCAGCAATCATTGCACAGATTTGGTCATGAAAGGGTCAATGTAAATCAGGGTTTGTTTGTGACGTGAATTACAGCAGCAGTATTATCAAACCTGTCAAATTTGGAACACGCTGCTTCGAATACATGGTTGAAGGTTAGGTGGCACTGCTGCCTCCAGAGGTCTAAATCAAGTGCTGTGTTGGAGTAAAAGTGAATTGGCCATTCTTATTTTACTCCTCATGTACTTACTTTGTATTACAAAATGCAGCCTGCTTGATAGATTCCTGTTCTGGAAGAAACAAGAGTCCCAGTTCTTGCTCCTTCACTAGAACCAAATCCATAGAAAACTGATAAACCCCCCCCCCCCATGTGGATGATCCTATTTAAAAGGTGTGGATTGAACTACATTAATTAATTTCAGAGACATTGGGGACTGTTTTTCCTTAGAAGTCTTTAGCTACCATGGCACTATCACTTTTGAAAATCAGATGGTAGGTGTCCTCACTTTTCTGTCACTTGTTCCGACGAGACATCTGTGTGCAAAAATCACAAATTTTAAAAATATCCCCTTCTTTTCCTCATATTGTGATATGTCATTGTCAAGTGAATTTTCAAGCAGGTTTTACAGGGGTAGATTGTTTGTAACAACTTCCTTTGTATTCATAATTACAGTCAGCTCTGTCACCTGTGAATTAAAACCGTGTATTAAGTACCTTTATGAAGTGCTAAGATACAGATTTACTGGGAGGGGAAAGCAAGGATAAAAGAGCTATTGCGTTCTTATTAACAGCCACATAATGCATTTCTGTGCCATGTGTTTGGGGCTGCCTCTGCCTTTGAATCTTGTTTGTGCACTTGGAAAAAGAAACACAGATTTTTTTATTTCTTTTTTTTTTTTTTTTTTTCATACTGGAGTGAAAGATCATTCTCCATTGAGTGACCACATGCCCTGGCTCGGCAAAATGGACTGCTTGCAAGGATCCATATGATCCACCTGATCATACAGCTTTCCTACAATACCCTTTCTGTCCTTCACAGGGGGGGGGACCTTCAGATCTCAGTGGAAGAGTCTTTAACTTCCTACTAAGAAAGGAGAATGCATCCCATGATTATCACTATTTGTCTGTTCATCCTGTCCTCCTTACTTTTTCTTCTATCTTTTTTTCTTTTCAGGATGGAGTAGGTGTGGATGAGAAGCTGTCTTTACGGCGAGTAGCCGTGGTAGAAGATTTCTTTGACATTATCTATTCCATGCATGTTGAAACTGGGCCTAATGGAGAACAAATCAGAAAACATGCTGGACAGAAGAGAACGTATAAAGCAGTAAGTAAAAAACCCACAAAAACCAGCCAACCAACTAAGTAAAATGAGCACCATTCTGCAAAAATGTGGATGATTTGGGTGTAGTCACATGGCATGCAATTTGTATTTTTTCCAGCAGATTAGTACTGCAACCCTCACCCTCAAATTTCAGAGATATTTTAGTAATGCATGAAAAACAGATGCATATCACATTTTCTGTGTGGATAAGGACCAGTTCCATTGACTTCAGTAGAGATTGTCTCATTGGTACAAGCAAAAAATTTACTCTTTCTCTAATGGTTTGACAATTTCTCTTATAACTCTGTATTAATTAATTGTTATTAAATGGATGAAGTCTTGAAGAAGGCTTAGAAAATACTGCCACAACATATGCTGTACTTCAGCACATGAATGAACTTGTCTTGTAGTTTACTGCTGCTGACTATGTATACTTAATGGTTTAATAGTATGAAAACTTGTAAATATGCTAAATTCAAAAGCCAGAAAGCTACTAGGACCAGTGAGAGAAGTATTGAGAGGGCAGCTCTCACACCTGCATAAACTGGCTGAGTAGAGAGAAATGTTTTTTTCTAGGATTTTTAATTGCACGTTGTTGCTGGACCTAACCAGTTCAGCCACTGTTTTAGAATAGCTATAAATACATTTTGTGGTTAGTGGCACTAATATAATACTTTCTTTCCTTACTGAGAACTAATGAAACATTTACTGCTCTTCCCCAAGGTGCTTAAAAACATATGTGCTTCCCTGGGTTTGGATGGCCATATTTCCATGTGCAGGGCTGTAATAATACCAGGCTCAGATCAACAGCAGCTGGTCCTGATCTACCTGCCCATCTGTTTCCAGCTGCTGAAGTACTGGGGGCTCCCTCAAGGTGGCAGGGAAGGGGCTCCCACCCAGGGCCTGTCCCACCACCCTGGTCAGGGTGCAGGGCATCCAGGCCATCTCTCCCCGTGGCCCACAGGGCCACGGGATGGGGCTGGTGGGGAGCTGTGCAGAAGGCCCTGAGGTGGCCTGTCACCCTGAACACAGTGTTCTTCACCTTAAACTCCTGTAGTTGCGTCAGCCATTTTTCGTCAGAGGTCACCAAAATGCGAGGGAACTCCAGGTTTCTGATACCTACACCTTCCATTTTATTTGAAAGAAATACCTATTTTTCCATTAGTGGTTTGTTTTTTTTTTGTTTGTTTGGGTTTTTTTGTTATATATCCTTACTATGTATCTATGAATCCCCTCACATAATTTTTATTTGTAGGTTATTTCAGATGGCTTGTTGTGAGATAACAACAAAAAATTTGGCAAAATTTCTTATAATCTGTTCCTGGTGGTATTGGCCTTAAGATAGTTATATGAAGGAAGACACCAGTCACCTAGGGGTGCTTTTCTAAGGCTTTGAGTGGTGTTTCAGGGTGAACAAACAGAAAATGTCTAAATTAATTTTCATCTGTCACTTTGACCTTTTTGATACTTGGCCTTCTCCTTTAGAAAGCCCTAGAAAAGTAATATTTTCATTGACCTTTCTTTTCCTACTTTGTTTTACTTCCCTAAGCTGTTCAAAGGTATAGGTTACAAACTTTGTAGAACAATAAACAAGTATAAGGAATGCTGCCAACTGTAAGTACAATACTTTAAGTCATCATTCTACAAACACATGCCAACTATAATATTTACTACCGTAAGAATCTCATGATTCCAAGTCAGATAAGAAATTTGTTTACTGTGAACAGTAGGAAAGACAACTGGTGTCCCTTCTGTGAGATGAACTATTTGTGCAGATTCAATAGGCTACACGGTAGTTTCATCTGATGTCAAGTCTTAATGCAATTAATACCTGATCTTATTAGGTCATTAAGCACAGCGGATAAGGATGCCCAAATGTGAGTTTATGTCATTTCCAGTCTGCAATATTTGTGCATTCATTTAATTGCATGTTAGTTTATGAAGGGCATTGAGTCATATTTCCTAAGGATAGGATTCACATATGTAATTTTAAAAAACTTCCATAGATTAATAAAAGGAAGAAAAGACCAAACTAGTACAAACTTTTGCCCTCTATCCCAACATGAGAATTAGGTTAAGTAAACAGGCCTCAAACTCCACCAGAGTAACTGGGGAAATGCATGCTCCTTTACTGGACCTGTCCATGAAAATACCTTCACTAAAAATGATGAGCTGTGGTGTTGATCTGTTCCAGCCAGCCACTCAGTATCTATCTATCTCCTCTACGGCACTGCAGGAGTAAAGAGGTAGTATCTCTGGTAACTGTCTCACAAACTGTTATACCCTAAAAGCTTTATAAATCAAACTGAAGTAGTTTGGTGAGGTTTAATTTTATTAAGTGAATTGGGAACAAGATTAATTTAGTCTTGTTTCTTTATTTACATGTCAAAAGTGAATCATCCTTGAGATCTGTGAATGTATTTATCATGCATAAGTATTCACCACATAATTTGAGTGAAGAGAAGGAAAACCCAAACTGTATGCTACAACTGCTATTTGTTATTCATAATTCCTGGCATGTGATGATCACATTGCTTCTGCTCTCTAACCGAATAACCAAAACATTTTAACAGAGAGATGGTGGAGAGAAAACCACCATCATTTTCATACAAAATTACTAAACTTCTGAAATTCATAAATATTGTCACAGATTTTCAGTACTTGAGTATTTATAAAAATTTAATGGCACAGCCCTAAGAATTGCAGCATATTGATTTCAAGTAATTAATTTGCTTGTGTATGTGTCTGTCTCTATTTTCAATAGTGAACTTGCTCCACTCAAAATTTTGAATAGCACTCGGGCATGATGAGAAGGGTAACGAAACTGTCAAAGGTGACTTAATTAACTACTGTTTGCATTTATGTAGAGTAACAAACTTGGAATAGGTAGGCTATTTTCAGTTTTAGATAGAGTCAACCCAGATGCTGGAGTGCTAAAATATATTAGTGTGTTTCTCTGAAAGGATGGTCAGAAGAGCTTACAAACTCAGTTAGTGAACCTGTAACCTGCACTGGCTTGTTTATGTTAACTCTTGGAAACAAATGGCTTTTTTGTTTACAAGGGGTTTCTGTGGGACTTCCTGCAGCAGTGCTGCACAGGAAAATACATAGGATGTGCTGCTTGGTACCTCTAAAAGAGCTGTGTGTTGCACGGGATCCTTTATATTTTAGTTGGAGCAGCAATGTACCAAACTCAAACTTTATGATTTCTTGCCACAAACCCTATAGATTAATTCAATATATTTAAGTTTAGAATAAGGTCCCATTTTCTTCTCTGTATGCTAACAAACGAGCGGGGAATTGTACAAAGTCTGTGTAGATGAGGTGGGAGAGTAACCTCGAAAATACAAAAAAAATAAATTAGCATCCCATTTCACTGGCAGGTTTTGTGCTCATTTCAAGTGCCCTACTTGTATACAATATAAGATTGATGGGCTGTTTTCCTTGCCAGCATAAATGTAGGTAGATCTACACCAGCAACAAAACCCCCACCTGACATACATATAAAGCAAAACCAAGAACTTCAAATCATACCTGAAGTACACCAGACTGAAGGAATACTTAAGATGATGTTTATAATATCAGCTACTTCTCCAGTTCCGAGGGAAGTTTGCAAACAGGGAAAACATTGAGTGCCTTGATCTGGGAGATAATTCTGTCACAAAGGCAGGATATGTGACACAAGGTTTGTCTGAGTCAATTGCATGGCAGGGACACTGGTGATTAGGAAGGCATGGAAGGAGAAAAAACCATGTTCCTTGGTGGCAAGGAAAGTAGTGATGCCCAAACAGGTCCCTGCTTGTTCTGCATTCCCTCTGGGTCCTCTGCCAGACTCCACAGGAGGTGGGATGAAGTGTGCTGATGCAGGGAATTGGTGGAGCGGTCAGGAGAAAGTACTAAGCACCTTTGTAGGGGTAAGTCTACTACCACTCTCTGCTACAGCTCAGTGTCCTAGAGGAAATGCATTGCTTTGGGGTAGTACTTTTTACTCTCTGTCCTAGAGGACTTACTTTGTATAGAACTATGGTGTCAAAGTGGAGATGGGGACACATGGGAGAGAAGTGTTCAGGAAAAAAATCCATCTGGTGTATCGGCAAAGGCGTGCAACAAGTGCGTAGTGGGCTTTTTGTGCCTTTGTAGAGCTGCTTTTCTTGATTTAAACTACTCAGCTGTGTCTAAAATTTAAATTCAAGTGCTGAGAGGTATATCAGAGGTGGGAGTAACTGGGAAAAGTTGTGGCTACAGTAGCAGCATAATGCAACAGGCTCAAGCTGTTAGGACAACCCTGTGATTCAGTGCAAACCAGGAAACAAAATAGCCTTATTACATTTTTCAAGAAGCTCAAATGGTCTGTGATGAGGCTGAAGATGGAAAACATCTCTGTCTTCTCTCAAACCCAGCTATGGTTACAGGTAGGCTAGATCTGGTGATCAAGCCCTATATTTCAGAGTAGATTTTACTTTTTTTTTTTACTTGCTTTAAAATTCTTCAAAAAAGATGTTAGATTTTTATTCATTTAAACAATAGAGTAAATGCTTCATCTTTGTATGTTATATCTGGACAAAGTTTCCCATAAACAAGTGCATCATCTACCTGAGAACTGCATGTAAATCTCATGGCCACATTAAGCACCTTAAATTCTATGTGCATATTCTTCTTGAATATTTTTATCTGTGGAAGATGATCTATTACCTGCCTGTTGAGCCTGCACAGCCACCGTGAGAAGCCTTGAAACGTTGCAACAGTGAACTTGAGTTGTAAGTGAGGGCTGTGATGTCTGAGCAGGAGAAATGGCTCAGTTAATAAAACTCCCAACCCATGAATGCAAAAAGAGTGCTGGGCTGATGAGCTGGAAGAGAAGCAGGCTTGTAAAACATTGGGGAGATATTGATGTGTCAAGGGAAAGTAGCTTGAGGCAAGACTTTGTTCAGGTAGGTACTTCAGATATTGTTAGATCAATATATAACATCTGAGGCATAACAGGAGTCTTTTAGGTGTGGGGCAATATCTGGGGCCCTGCGCTTCATTCAGCTGTTGCAGTAATGAATGTTTCTTGGTTTGGTGTCAGGCTGTTGACTACCCTTCCTCTTTCCTGTCACCCTTAGAGAAACCTTCCTCAGATTGTGAAACATGGCATGACTTTTTTCCCTTCCCAAAACAGGAATGTGCTTCTGAGTCCCCTCTAAGCATCACAGTAAACATGTTTTCCTCAGGGAAGAATTTTTTGACAGGTCGCACTGTGAAATAACATCATTTCCTTCCAGTACAGCTTCCCTGATCTTACAGGGTTAAAGCAGGTCTAGGGAGTGGCTGGCTTACCTCCAGGGCTGACTTTGTCCTCGGGGAAGCACAAGAACGTGAGGTTTGTCCAGGGCCTTAACACGCTAAAAATCCTTGCATCCACACTGTTCCTGTGTGCACAGCAAAACAGCCAAGCACTTTTACCCTATGGACTTGTTCTTGCTCCTTTGCAATGGTTGGGTGTGGAGTGTCCTGGCAGTGGTCCTGCTAGCAGGTGCTCCCCGTCGCTTCCCTTGCAGAAAGCAGCTTCTGCTGTGCAGAGAGGGAAGGGAAAGGATCTGTGAAGTGCACGTTTAGCATAGGAGAGAACAGCATTTTCCCCAGCATAGCAGGGTAGCAAGCTCTTGATAAAACTCCCTGCAGTAATATAGCTGTTTTCCTATGTCAGCCTTCTATTCTGACCTCTTGCTGAGGAAAGGAGAGGACTTTCCTTGGCTGGCTTGCCCTCCTGTCATCAAGAAACCAATTTATGCCACCTGGTTTGATGGCTGTGGGCCCAGGACAGATTACTATCTTCACTCTCTCTCCCTCTCTCTCTCTCTCCTCTTGGAAGTCCTCTTTGGATCATCTTCCCCCTCCTTACACTCCTTAATTAAAAAAATATGCACACACCACCAACAACAAAATCTCTATTCTGACACATTGTATCTTCCAGACTACACATACATCCTCCATATTAATTCTTTAGGGGTTAATAGGTTCACTTGAAAAATTTCACTCCCTCTCCTCAACACTTGTCTTTCCTACTCTGCCATATGTGTCCTAAAATCTGCCTTTCAGTTTAGGGCTTGTTAATTTTCCAAATAAAAATGAAGCTCTGAAATCTACATCATCACAGCATCCTGCACTTAAATCATCTGAACGTTGGAGACCATAAAGGAGAGACTTTGCCCATTTTCTCTGCCTGCAATGATATGGTTTGGATATGCAATATGCTTTGCATGGACAATTGGGGCATGCATCACTTAGCTCCACGTTAAGTTAGATTGCATACTCAGGTACTAGATTACTTGCCTCATAGTCCTTGTGCTCTTTATGGGATGCAGTAAACAGCATTTAGATCAATTATAGGTGTAGAAGGCCTCCGTTGTTGGGTGATGTTTTGGATGGGTTGATAAATGTCAAAATCTTTTATATCGTAGACTTTTTGTGAATGATGAAATAAGATCATAAAAGTTTTGTCTCTGAAGCTGCTGAAGTCAATTGTTAAAATGAAATATGTGCAGGTGAATGTGGATTGCATTGTTAGGAAATGTTTGCTTCTTATCCAGTGACTTCTGAGGCTAAAACTAACCCTGTATGATTCTCACACTTTTTGCTTGATGCTCCAGATGTCTAATTTTTCCCACATATTTCTTTTTCCCTTTGCAATGTAAAAGGCATTAATCTGTAACATCTATAACTAGTACACAGTACCTAAACCACCCTGCTAGAATCTGCTTATTTTCTGATTTGTCCACGATACAGAATACATCCAAATACAAGGTGACACATTTCTGCAAGCGACAGAAAGTACACTAATGTGCAATTAAACCACTAGTAAGAATAAGGAATCCCATGAGGATCCTTCTAGAGCTTCATATTTGAAAAAAGTATGCTTCTATTTTTTTTTAAAGCAATCCAAGTAATTTTATTGATAGGGTTAATCAGTACTGATTTTTCTTTGACTGATGCAGGTACGTGCATGAGCAGTTTCTTGTAAGTCATGCCAAAAACGTGCAGGTCTGCATTGTCACGGTGTGGATGTAAATAATGCAATACCCACAAATTCATTTTTCTGGCTTTATTTTTTTCTTATAATACAGAAATATATGTTTTTGGTTTTTTTTGGGGGGGTTGTGTGTGTGGAACCGAAATAAACCAGTATTCTTTTATTGCAGCACATCACTGAATGAGATGTTTTGGCTGTATTTTTTGTTAGCTGACGGCCTTGAGAAAGGAGCTGGGAGCAGGGCTGCTGGAGGCAGTGAGAATATACAGCATCAGTGAGGACTGAGTCATTATTGCTTTCTTTCAGATAGAATAAAGGAGAAAAACAATATTTCCTGATGAAGTCAGACCACTAAGGTATTTCTGTATAGTGACGTAGAAAGTGTCATAGGCCTCCAGGTTGTGCTCTGAAATACTTCCATGAGAGAGCCAGCTTCACAAACTACATCAGCCTGACCTTGTGCACAAGCTGGTAAACTCTACTGAGGGGTGAAATACAGGATTTTGTGTTCAGCCTTGTGCTAGTTTGGTTAGCGAGCCTCCCAGCTACAGCTGGTGCTAAGCCAGCGGGTTTGGAGCATGGCCAGAGTGAGCAAGCAGCTATCTGCACCTTCTAAAGAAGAATGAGCCCTTCTTTAATGAGGAAGGCATGGGAAGTCTGCACTGTTGGGGGCATGAGGTTTGGGGTTTTTTGGTAAGCCTTCTGGCATTGAAAATCGGAACAAGCTTTTTGTGTAGCAAGAGTAAGGGACGCTGTGGGTTATGTCCTTCACTTATCTCTTTTAGTGTCAGACCTATTGTGTTATGCCAATTTATACAGGTTGAAGTATTGTAATGTAGGTGATTGATCCAACTTACAAAGTAAACAGGGGACGAAGCTGGTGAAAACTGCTGTTATTTAGGGAAGGGCATCCTTAAAACTGTGTTGCAGTGGGAGGTTGGAGACACAAGCATCTGCTATGTGGACAAATTTAGTTCTGAAACCCAGTTCCTGTATAGTCAGTGGAGCATAGCTATCAAATCTGGGCCTTAGCTTACTTGCTTTCCATGGAGAATTTTCGCCTTCTCTGAGCAGAACTGGAATTTTGATAGAGATGCTTGATTAGAATAAATGAAGCATTCCTATCAAATGCAGACAACTAATGAATCCATGGGTAAGCTCCATTAATTTCAATACAGTGCTAAATGTGTTAAATGTTATGAGAGAGGTTGCTGCATATGTGCATTTACCAATTTTCTTAGTGCTAAATTGTAGCTAATTTTAAATTCCTTTTTTAGATTACATAAAGCATGAGTATAACCAATGTTTCTATATTTAGAAGGGTAAATAAGCATCTGTTCTGTGGTATAAAAACAGGAAAAATAATCTGAAAATATTTTTTGGTAGGATCTCCCATTCAAAAGTGGCTTCATTTAATGCCTTCATTTTCAGATAAATTGTTTCATGCCCAGGGAAAATCTTTGCCAGTTTTCATCATAGAACAAATTTTGCATTTATACTAATCCTCTTCTCCCCTACAAATAAGATTTCTCTTATATAATAGAGCAATAACAATAAACAGCCCAAACAGAAATACCGTAAACAGGATGGTATAATTTGAGTTCTTGTTTTACAATGCATCATTTCCATGTATTTCCATTGCTCACGTCACATCAACAGATGCTAATTTAAACACCACCTATTTTGCAAGTTACTGCCACTGATAAATTTGGACCATGGAATTTTAGGAAACTTAAGTTTCAACACAGGTTAAGCAGGTGACAAGCCAAGGAGAGCATAAGAGAGTGAAAAATGTCCATTCCTCTTCCTCTTAGCACCCTTGTGAGGAGCACAAATGATCCCATTTACATCCAGTTGAAGAAAGGTATATTCTCCTTCTTGTATCTGCATTTTCATACACCCCACCTCCATCCTTCTGCACTTCCTACAGAAATTTGTATCAACATAGTGCTTGGTAAGATATTAACTCCTGCTGTAGGTTTTACAATAAGGGAATACAAGCAGATGCCAGTTGACTCTTCTTTTAATCTCTATTGCTGGCACTTTGTCTGTCTTTGGGGATTATCTCCATTGCAATCCCATCACCTTGGCTGGGAGAAGAAGTGCTAGAGGTTCCTTGTAACATTTGTGCTGTTTAGTGGGTATACATCAACATATTAAATGAATCACAGAAAAGCCATGACTTTGGCCTGGTAATGTTTTGAAAACATGCAAGTCTGGAGATTCCTCCACCCATCTGGTAAATCTGCTCCAGTACACTGGCCTCCTAGAGAGTTTTTCCTGATGTCCAACATCCCAATCTGCAGTTGGTGGCTATTGTCCCTGGTTATACCCTCTGAAGAGTTTCTTGCCTTAGTTTTTGTAACTACACTTCAGGCAGGGGCAGGCTGCAATTAAGTCTCTCCCTACCTTGTAACCTACTCTTTGTCACATGAAACACATCCACCTCAATCCTAAGCCTTTCCTTCACGTCATAGAATCATAGAATCATTTTGGTTGGAAGAGACTCTTGGGATCATCGAGTCCAACCATCAGCCCTACTCTGCAAACTTCTCCCCTACACCAGATCCCTCAACACCACATCTAATCGACTCCGAAACACAGTCGGGGAGGGTGACTCCACCACCTCCCTGGGCAGCTGATTCCACTGACTGACCACTCTTTCTGTGAAAAACTTTTTCCTAATGTCCAGCCTAACCCTACCCTGCTGCAGCTTGCAGCCATTCCCTCTTGTTCTATCGCTAATTACCCATGAGAAGAGACCAGCACCAACCTCACTACAATGCCCTTTCAAGCAATTGTAGAGAGTGATGAGGTCTCCCCTCAGCCTCCTCTTCCTCAAACTAAACAGTCCCAGCTCCCTCAATTGTTCCTCATAAGATTTATGCTCCAGACCCTTCACCAGCTTCATTACCCTCCTCTGCACTCACTTCAGCACCTCGATATCTCTCTTGTGTTGAGGTGCCCAGAACTGGACACAATACTCAAGGTGTGGCCTCCCCAGTGCTGAGTACATGGGGACAATCACCTCCCTACTTCTGCTGGTCACACTATTTCTTATACAAACCAGTTTCTTATACAGGTCGCCTGCTTTGGGCTCCAGCCAATGCGGTAGTCTGTCACAGAGCCATGTCCTGCTCTCAGCAGCCTTCTTGAACTGTGGAGAGGCAAACCAGACACAGCAATTCTGCTGCTGTCTTACTAGCATGGCATAGAAAGAGGTAATAACCTTTCTCGGTCTGCTGGCTGTACACTTAATGTAGCCAATACGAGATTTGCTTTATCTGTGGTCAGAGGGTATGCTGTTGGCTCATTTTCAGCTTGGCACTGACCG
Source organism: Jacana jacana (assembly GCA_013400555.1). NCBI lineage: Eukaryota > Metazoa > Chordata > Aves > Charadriiformes > Jacanidae > Jacana > Jacana jacana. The sequence continues at coordinate 456,978 of VZTM01008672.1, forward strand.
TTGCCTCCAGGTCCTTTTCAGCAAGGCAAAAATGTCTATAAAGATAGATGCATCCTTGGGGGTGGGTAGGCTGGCGAATGCAATCTTTAAAACCAGCAGTAACTGCTTCCTCCTCTCCCTTTTCAAAAATGAAAAATAAGAATCCCTTTGACACCTGCTTGCAAGTGTGTGGTTGGAAAGAACGGTAATGTTGAAAGGAGGAAACAAAACCTGTTGTTTCAAGACATCTCCAGGTGAAGCCGTCTCCAAAATCAAGTGATTCCTTAATTCTATAACAGTTAGCAAAAATAACTTACTTACCCTGTAGTATTAAACGAGAAGCACAATTTCTAAGAATACTTTCCCAAAACATTCAAATACAAAGTTAGACTATCAAGGAGACTGTCGTTGCTGCTAATGCACTGAGTCATGTATCTGTTTATGTATTTTTATAACAAAAATAAATAGAGCACACGAGCCAAGCATTTACCTTCTTGTCATTATTGATTATAAGAAAAAGGTCACTATTCAGCTTGTTTTAGAAACATCCCTCAGTGGGATACCTGTTAGGTAGGAGTCTTTGTGCTGAGAGGAAATTGAAAAAAACCCCTGTAAACAGAAAATAAAACCCCTTCTGATATAAGTGAATTTTTTTTCAATATCAATGATTATTAGCTATTATTTGATAAGTAGTCAGATTGGATAGATGTTTCTTGAGATCCTACATCGTATGCAGAACATTGTGCTTCCTGGCATCATAAGATGATGTGACTTATTTGAAAATATAATGATCAGTTCTGTTAAATCATGTTCAATCAGCTTATACAATAACACCAATGTTTTGTTATTCATTTCAGATTTCAGAGACCTATGCCTTCCTACCGAGAGAAGCGGTGACACGATTTCTAATGAGCTGCTCAGAGTGCCAGAAAAGAATGCATTTAAACCCAGATGGAGCGGATCATAAAGGTAGTTTTAGTGTCAAATAGTGGGATGTAAAGTAATTTTATTCCTAATACCCATTTATATTTTCCTAGCTTAAGTGAGGGCTCATAAAAATTTGGTGCACTGGAACAGTTCAATAAGTCAGATTATCTCTTACTTAAACTGGAAAGTAGTGAATCTTCTCCTTTGCTTAAGGATGGAGTGTAATACCATATGCACCCTCAATAGAAAGGTGATTTTATCTGGAGGAAATAATTTGTTTTGCTATGGAAAAGTTTATATAGGGACTTAAGCTAGGGTGCGTGTGCTATAGTCATTAGAGTAGAAGAACTTTTCAGGGTGTGAACTTGATTTTTGTTTTTCTTTGGAAAACTTCCATCTATACAGCCAACAAGCAATTGAAAATGATGAAGTTAAAACTAAATGACATAACTCTCTGACTTTGACTGCAGAGTAGATCCAAATAGCCTCTTATAGTGCATAATAAATATTTGTATTGCAGATAACGGAAAACCTCCTACTTTGGTGACCAGTATGATTGATTACAACATGCCAATTACTATGGCTTATATGAAACACATGAAGCTGCAGCTACTAAATTCACAGCAAGATGAGGTAAATCCTGAAATCTTTTGTTTTTCTGGTCTCCTGTGTTTGAGGCTTGTCTCTGTTGCAGCCAGGAAACTGAACTGAAGATGGATGTTGATCCCATCTTTATAATTTTGCTGCTAAAGTAGTAAGTCTGAAACCAAACCAAGGCTCTTTGCAAGTAATCAAGTTGAGAGAAAAATGTCATGATTTACCACCCTTCCATGGTTGGAGGTAATATGCTGTACTGCTTCAAATTACCTGAAGGTGCCCTTTTACAGTCTGGAGCAGCAGAAAGGGTAACGGGGGCACACGTTCACCCAAGACTTGTGCTGTGCTCAGAAGTGACTTTCATTGTCTACTTCTAGAATGCAATACCATCAAGAGCTGAAATGAATGGCGTGGTGTTCTTGAAGTTAGCAGCCAGGATACAACACATTTTAGTGAGGTAGATGGAAGCCCTGGCAACATCAGTTGAAATCATTAAGGCAAATTAAGGCAAAAAGCTTGGTAAATAAGAGTAGGGGTTTCTTTTGAAACACTGAATAATAATAATAAAAAAAACCCAACAACAAAAAAAGGAAGAGAAGTAGGCTGAGAATTAAGCTTCTTCAGAGAGAATTGCAGTTGAGTTGAATTGTATTTATTTCTTTATTTGAAAAGTTATTTTCTTTCTGTGATTTATTCAGAGCTTTTCCAGGCCTTAAGAAGTGCTTCATCAATTGGATGGCAGCTACCAAATTACTTGTAATAAGGTCGTTTTGCTAGAAATGTCTTCATTTTCCATTTGAGCTGCCAAATAGTCAGAAGCCCAGTTATGTGCTAGCCAAAAAGCAGTCCTGCATACTCTGTCCTTCTGCCTGACTACAAGATATTTTGTAATAAAAAAACACTTTCAAAAACAACCTTAGCAGCTGAGTTATGTCAAAGACCCTGACTGACTCCTGACTTCTGTGGAGTCAGTCAGATTTGCTGTCATAATAAGTAGATATGGGGTATTGGTGAAGATTTATGAATTATTCAACACCCCATAGAATGGGGATTTCATCACTCTTCTAGAAATATCAGGATCCATGTTTCACTTTGCCTTTTTTTAAATTGTGGAGGGTGTGGGGAGAGATCCCTGACTCAGAGCCCGTCATGCACAAATACAACCTGGTCATCTTTCCCTTCATCGAATCTCCCCTCTGTGTGTTGCCCATCTTCAGGAATCTGGCAGCAGGGTTTCAAGCAGCAGCAGCAGAGAATAGGCTTTATCTCTGCAGTAGCCTTAGGAATTAAGGGACTCCTTGTTTTTTCTACTTCTTCCCTTTGAGAATTACTCATCCTGCAACAGGGTCAAGCACTCACACTGGATCAGGGCCACCTGCCACATGCCTCTACAGCCTGAATTTTTAGGTGCAGTCTTTCTGGTCTGATGACTGAAATTTGCATTTAACCAGTTTTTCATCTAGATGAACCTGTGGAGATGATACAGTGGCAGTAGGAAGCACCATTGCTTGGTATCTCCCTGCAGCTCTAATGTTACTGTGTATTAAATGTTTGTAGCACAGAATTTATGAAGATAAAAGTAATTTTTGACAGGTTGTAGTAATAATGTCTTAGGGCAGAGTGGGCACAAGGGAAGTTCTCAAGACAACCTTTGCATCTCTTCAGAGTTTTGCTAAGAATTTCTTTTTCCTTCAGACTATACCTTTGTTGCACTGAAAACAAAATAGCAATGCAGATGGTGTAGTACAAAGCAGGAAGATTGTTTTTGCATACAGTCAAACTATTCAGTGCACTTAAAAAGCATGCTTGGGTTTGTAGGAAGGCTGTTTCCAAGGTTTCATCAATCATGTCTGTTCTCTTGTGGAGGGGGTGGAATTGAGACAGGAGTAAACTTGGATCCCACAGCTAGCTAGTACAGTGACTGAAAGCCTCTTAATTGTCTCATCCTCCGTTGATCTGTGCCACTGCCTCGGAGCAGAGGCACAGCCTTCCAGAAGTTCTGGGGGAGCCTGTGTTCTGATCTTGCTTTTTGAACAAACAGTGTGTTTTTTCCCTAAACCTCAGAACTAGCTTGGCGTGTTCCTCAGCCTTGTCTGTCTGGGGCAGGAAGCCACTGGCCACCACAGTTCTTGTGTGAGGGCAGTGTTTGGGTTTTTGCTGCAGCTGCAACCAGGGTGCTCCTGCCCTACCTGGGCAAGGCAGGCAGGTGCCTGCTAGAGAAGCCCTCACTCTTCCATTTAGTTTTTTGCAAAACTTTGAGAACAAGGTATGTTTGTTTCATTATTTGTCGTTGTCCTGGCGTGACAGCACAAAACAGCGTTGCCTTGTGTGTCGTCCCACTCTCACTCCTGAATGGCATTTGGCAGTACTTCATCCCAGTTTAACAAGAGTCATGATTACAGGGAACTTACCTTTTAAAAATGAGAGAAATGCCCATGCAAGCTAGAAAAATCATTGAGACCCAAGAGAAGGGTAGACTTAAAGGCCAAGAACTCAGAAGAAAGCAGCTATATTAGTATCTGGAGAAACCAGTTCACAACAAGTACACAGCAAATCATATTCTAAAGGTGGCTGTTTTTCTAGGTCATTTCTGGTGAACAACCCAAAAAAATAGGCAGATCCTGTCAGTTCTGGCTTAGTTAAAAAAATAATGTTATATTAACTGGAAAAGTGTTTTAAACTGGTCTTTTGATACAAAAGTGTTTGCCATATTTTTTCTCTGTGTGCTTTAAAATGCTTTTATTCGTACTGGGAGTAATTATCTCAGAGAAGTTATTATTGAAAATATATCACCTTAGGCTTGGATGTTGCCTCAGCAGCTTACAGAACAAGACTTGTGGATGCTTAATTTTTAATCAATGAGTGGGTGTGTGAACTTTAGTGGAACTGAACAAGTGATGTTAAACATGTATGTGAACATAGTGGACTAGGTCCAAAACTGTTTTATTTTTATAAACGGGGACAAAACATTTGATTGGGACTTTTACTTTTTGCCCTCTGCTGTCATCCCTAGTAGATGCTATGTAATTAGACTTGATGGATAAATCATACTAAAGATATATGAGGCAAAATAAATTTGAAGTGATTCTCATGTGGATATATTACTTTGGGTTGTCATTGACTGTCATTCAAACATGTCAGAACTTTTATAAGCTTTAACATTTTCATAGATGCTTCTTTAAGCGCAGTAACGGTGTAAGGGTGACATCACGTCAAGGGAATTTGGTCATGGATTCTTATTAGGTCAAGTTGCCATTTGGTAATGTCTTACCATGAGTGGTCATCACCAGGTTACCTTGGTAAAGGTAGAAGATTCAGGCAGGGAATGTGGCAGCTCTCCTCAACCAAACTTGAGTAACAAGTCTTGGTATGGGGTCTCTAGTTACTATCCTTCTTTTGCAAAATGCTATGGAAAAACAGAGTGTGGTAATGGAATATCCTCATAGTTGAACAAATTGCATTTGTTAGATTATCTTATCACATAAACACTGTGTTTTCCTTGCTTTCTGTTATGTGCTCTGCTTGTTTGCTTATATACACAAAGATTTAACATGATTACACTCCCCACCAGGTGTGAGTGAAACAAATGGAAGTGAATTGCACTTATAATGTGAACAATGTACAGTGTTTTCTGACACGTCTCTGAAACTTTGCATTTTCAGGATGAGAGCTCTATAGAAAGTGATGAGTTTGATATGAGTGATTCGACTAGGATGTCAGCTGTGAACTCTGACCTCAGCTCAAATCTGGAGGAAAGAATGCAAAGTCCTCAGAACCTCCAGGGCCAGCAGGATGGTAAGGCTCTTGTTTCCTACAGAAAATGCGGTATTGCCTAGTCTTTTTCCCATTCTGTGCCTTCATTTAGTACCTGCTGTGTCCTTTTCTTCATATTGTGTTTCATTAGGTAATTTGAAATGTATGTTCCCCATGTCTCAGCGTGAAGAGGATGAAGTTGGGGTTTTTTGCAGGTTAATTTATTTGTTGCTTAGGCAACAGGTGAGTGCTTAGACCACTACATGTCAAGTATTATTATTTTACTATTTTTATATATATTCAGCGTGACCATGCACAGGCATAAAAAGAAATTAAACTCAAACCTTTCTGAGCAAACCAGAAGGTTAATAAAGTTGGTTTTACTGGTTGAAATGAGGGAGAGGGGTGAGACAGAAATGTGATTTGAGAGCTAGGAACTGGGAGGTGATATTCAGAAGAAAGGATGAAGAGAAACTCTGACAGGGACATAGAGGTGAAAGTAGAGAAAACAGAACGAACAGCATTGTAAATTTGCATGCTAATTATTTCTAAGATAGTTACAACACAAAGCTAATTTACTGGTGAAAAAGGTAGAAGTTTTACTTTGCGTAGATGATGCATCGATGTATACTCTTTGATTTCAGCCATTGTTGTAGGACAAGTTAGATGGCACTGACTTAGAATGAACTTTCACCTTGGCTCTGGAGCTCACAGAAAGCCTCTGCACTGCAGATGGCCATAGTGGCTCACGAGTGGCGCGTGAACGTGTAACACCCAAAGTGCCGGTCTATTCTATCACTATTGGAAACAACACATTTGTATTCTGTACTTGTTACTCCATAATTTCCTGATCATGTGTGCCAATTCAGAAGTGCTTCTTGTACTTCTCCTGAACACAAAATATATGGGATTTGACAGTTAAGCTGGATTCTTTCCACTTTATGCATCATAGTCAATCGCTAACTGGTAAGCTATTTGGGTGAGAATTGGGTGTGCTGCATAGTAGCTGATGGGATCTGGTGATGGGTAGGACCATCTGCTGTGTTGCTTGCTCTCTTTGGACAAATAAAGGAGGAGGAGCTGCCTTTTACCTGGGTGTCCTCAAGCTATCACAAAACTTGAGCAACTTCTGACTTTATTTCTATCTGTGTATGTTCCCTAAAGGTGCAGTTCTGATGCACAAGTTGTAGGAAAAGCCAGTTCACTTTCCCCTTGAAGTTTGACTTTTCAGGGGTAATATAATAATACTGCTAAGTTAGGGTTTTCATGGAGACTTTGGAAGTTGCCTTTTTTATATATCTGACTTTCTGTGCAAAACTGTGCTTTAGAGGTTTTTGTTTACCCACATACTCAATTGTTTCACATATACAGAGCATTTCTTAATTGTAATTGTGTGCATGTATAGATCTGAAATAAAAGTAGTAGCCCAGTAGAGTAACCTCAGAAGAAATGCACATGATGCATGTCTTAATACCTACTGTGACCAGATTCCTGTGCCACATCTAATCATATTAGAACATAGGTATGAATGATAAAATGCTACAAATCTGTCACTTGCCACTGCCTGGGCTGCCCAGGGAGGTTGTAGGCTCTCCTTCTCTGGAGATATTCAAAACCCGTTCCTGGGGTTTGAATTTCAAAACCGCGTTCCTGTGTGACCTAATCTAGGTGTTCCTGCTCCAGCAGGGGGATTGGACTAGATGAGCTTTCAAGGTCCCTTCCAATCCCTGATATTCCATGATTCTGTGATTTAAAATGTATGGGAAAGAAATGCACTGTGGTCTTTGAACTGCAGGTAGTATGATTGTACTGAATTGCTTTATATCTCTGTTTTCCTTCCTTTCCTCCCAGATGGTACTTGCTCACCTTCCTAAGGCAATCCTATTTTTTGTTGCCTCTTCTGGCTGAAGCATCTGCTGATAGTTTTGAAATAGCAGCTCCTGCTTCATAGTTTTCCTGTGTTAGCTGTTGTCAGGTAACAAACCTGAGCGCAACTAGTTACAGCAGCAACACTGCTCTTTCAGATATGGGAGAAGAGGCTGCATAAGGAACTGAGACATTAGAGAAGGAGGGAAGGGAAGAAGAATGACAGGAGAGAGCAGGAAGAAAGAAGATTGGAAGAAAATAATGAGCACAGGGGTAGAGGGATGGAAGAAGGAACAGGAAGGAGGAAAGAAAAAAAAGGGAACTTAAGTGAACTTAACAGTACAATCCCTTTTGCCACCACAGCCTTCACTGTAAAATTTTACAAATTTAATACTTCATTATAGTACACTCACACCAAAATCATAATAAAGTGTGAACACGTGTGTCTAAAGTGATTCCTGCCCCCTTCCCTCAAACATTCTATATGTCCATGAGAGTTTATGTCAGGCACTACATTCAGGCTACAGATAAAGACACTTGGCATTTGGCTTATCTGAAACGTCTTTTCTGCAATCTGGCAGGTGAAAACTTGCTGCAGCATAAGGTTGCCTGTGCACACACATTTGGGAATGGTGTCTGTGGTGGAATGGGACAGCAGAAGTCTTCTGCTGCCTGAAGCATGTCCCCTTTGGGAGAAAGGTTTGCTAATGGGAATCATTAAGAAAACTGCTGCCTGGGTTGGATTAGCAACAGCTCCAGTGTACGTAATGATGATGTGTTCTAGCACTTTTCTTACTTGGCTTTCCATGTGAGGTGGCATCAGTATATTAAACATCTATTGTTTTGTTTTTTTTTTCCCATAGATTTAAACTGATTTGGTACTAGGTTATAATTGGAGTCTGTGTACCCAGAGGAATGGAAGAGCGAGCTGGGCCACGCCACTGAGGGATAGAAGGAGGCTCCTCTTCAGTTCAGTTTATCAGAGCATAGTGGGATACTGACACTATAAACATAAAAGGAACAAAATGTGTTCGTGCCCTCTCCCTTTGGGGCTGCATTATATTTAGACGTGCATTTGGCTTTGGGACTCCATTGCAGAGCTCATACTAGGAAATTTGACCTGAGGTTTCTCAATGTCTTCCAGTCTAGTATTCCGTGTTTTCTGTTTCTCATGGTTAGGTTGTTTGAGCCGAAATAGAATGAAGGCAAATATCAGAGTAACCCACAGTATCAATTAAAAGCAATAGATTTCTTCTTCACCCAGAAACGTCATGGCAGGTAGGAAAAATGCTTGAGAAGGAGGGCAGGTGTGTATGTGTTCACAGTAGATGGGTGCTGGTACTGCACGGAAGTCCTGGGTTCTGCAAATGTACTGAGGCTTCATAAGATTCCTTGTGTAAAGCATATTAGGTTGAAAGGGAACAGCAAATTGAGGAGGAAATGAAAAGTGGGGAGAGTTGGTGAATTGTATCCATAGCACTAAAGTTGCCACAATACTATGAAGGACAGTTTCCACTTTATATTAGCCTTTGTGCTCTTTTAAATAACAGGGCCTTGAGTCACACCTGCTGGTGAATGGCTGAAAATAGCATCCTGAGCACCTGCAAGACTGATGCAACTATGGGGGAGGAGTTGGAAAAGAGCTGCTGCTCTTCCCTGGGGAGCTAGAAGAGGCAAGCAGCTTTAATTTGCAATCGATTCATTCCCCAGCTGGGTATGGGGTAAGGCTATCTGGTTACCAGTGCCTCAGAGTTGCTTTCCCTGTCAGCCAGCTGGATAATAGGGCTGCATATTGCTGCTGTGTTGCTTTCTGTTTTGCACCCTCTTCACTTGATTCACCCTATTTTCTTGCTTTCCTATACATGCTGTAGCTCCCTTGTCCTAAGAGGGTTCTTTGGAGCAAGCCCTGCATACCACTAATCTGCAGGCAAAGCTTCTGCTCAAGAGCTGTCTTTAATTCTCCTTTCTGCTAAAAATGCTCTAGGGACTCTGATGTTGCTGGATCAAACCCTTTTGCCCTTGTCTCAGACCACAGAGAGCAGGCAAGGTTTGCAAACTGAGTTAGAAATGAAGGAGCTTGCTTTTTTTTGTAATTAGTACTTCAACCTAACCTGTACAAAAAAGATTTCTGTAATAAAAAAAGACCTCTAGATAGGTCTGTTAGGGGTGCAACAAGGGCTTGTACCCTGAGGGAAAACGGATTCTTGTTGCCCTTGGCTCTTAGCTGAGTCCCTGTGCAGAACAGCTGAGTGTGTTTTGTCCTTCATTGCAGTGGTTCATTAGTTACCAAAACATGAGAGGTGTAGGGGGATGCTCTGATTAAAGGAAAATAAGGACATTCACAACACTAGAAGTAACAAGAGTTAGGGATAAATTTCATGTTGAATCATTTTGTTTTTTGTTTTCACTATGTGAGCTATCAAGTAAAAGTCAGGGATGAGATTATTTGACTGTAACTCAGTGCAAGATGCAAAATTCATTTATTTCCAGTCTTTCTCACTGTACTAAGGTACACCAAAGCATATCATCGCTTTGTCTGAATCTGGGTGGAAGGACTATGTTCTCTTTGGTCTAGTTCTTAAAAAATGTTGGTTACACGGATAGAACATCCCCTCACAGGCACTATATGGACACTGTGCCTATAGCAGCTAGCTGTGATGATTCAACCCTTGACAGAGCTTGTGCTATCATCTTAGACATGGAGATTACTAATAAGTTTTTCCAGATTGTATTTTTTTTGCAGTTTATAGAAAATTGAACAATAGTACTGTAATGCAATGGAGGACTAAGCCTTCAAGTACTTTATGGTAATTGGGATGGTGCCAGTTCTTCTTCCATGGCATGTTGAAGTTACCAGGCTTTCCACAACATAGGCATAGGAGATGTGGTTGATGCCGTTCACTATTCCCTTCACTCGTTTGGCGTTTGTGGTAGATACAAGTATTGGAGTCAGTCATCTAAATACTGCTTTTCTGCATCAAAGCTATAATCTTTACTCAACAGCTTCACCTGAAACAAGTAACATCAGCTAATTAAATTGTCAAAATTGTGTGTCTGTGCAAGGGTGCAGAATTTCTTATATCCATGTTTGCCATTGGTTTATTCTTTCTGAACTGAGTCCATCTTCCCATTCTCAACTGGTTGCACTGCCATACTTCTTCCTGTGTTTCTCTTTATTAAGACTCCCTGTCTTAAAATATTGACTTCTCTTTTTCCACAAAGTAATTTAAGTGGGATGTATGGCTTTGAAAACCAACTGTAGGCCAAAGTGAGGACGGATCAGTGGAGCAGCATATTGGAGTAAATGGTCTCTGCTGTTGCCTTTGTTTTGGCCCTGCTCTTGATGTTGAGTAAAGCAAGCATTAACAAAACCAATATGAGAGCAGATGATTCTCAGCACTAAACCCATAGCAACCATTTGCTGCTAATTAAGAATTTTCAGCGGAAATGTTGTTTCACATTAATTTACAAGATTAATTCACATTAATGAGTATTTTGCCTTTAATTTCTGTTCACGCACTGAAAGGTTTTACAAATATGCTTGTTTAGTATGAGGTCTAAGTCCTTTTGACTTCAATAAAGACCCACTAAAGATTAGCTGAAATATTTGCAGAGTTTGGGTGCCTTTTAGTTGAAAGCTTGACTTCTTTAGGCTTCAAAATAAAGCACCTGATGTTTCTGTGGTATATAGGATGGAGGGAAATTACCACATGCAGTCATAAAACTTTAACAACAATATTAAAAATAAAATAAAAAGCAGCCTGCTAGTTTTCCTACATGCAACCTCCTATACTTTTAGAAAGCCTTTTCATTTTGGGGATTTTCTGTGGCTTGACTGGTTTTATTTGCAATTTGTAGATCTATAATAGCTCATGTATAATGCTATAAAAGTTCCTTATTATGCTTATACATTATACAAGACATTGGACACACAAAGTTAGTAAGTGTTTAATGCCAAAGGTAATTTTCACTTAATAGTGAGGGTTTGGGCTGATTAGGAATGAAGGAGGTAGCACTATTTAGCTTATAAAGAGTATAGAAAAACAATTGCTACCTTCCTTTTGGTTTTTTTGGGGTGTGTGTGTGTGTTGTGTTTGGGGTTTTTTGTTTGTTTGTTTTGTTTTTGTTTTGTGAAATGACAGACCATTTAAAATTACATTGAAACTAGGCCCAGGAGAGCTGACTGAATTTTGTGGTATATTCAGACCTTCCAGTCTTGCTTGAGCCAGTGAAATGTGTAACATTTTGGGCAATAATCTAACTTCTTAGGACTAAGGGTGAATCAACACAATAAATACTATTTTTCTGAAAGAGGTCTAAGATACCTGCTTCTCTCATGGCAGCGGGAAGGAAGAGATGAGTACAATAACATCCAGGCAATGTGATCAGTACAGCACCATATGCAGAGTCTTTTGTGATCTTGCTCTAATTTTCCTGAAGGGGAAAGCTCACCTGTATGAACAGGTTTTACTTTTCTGCTGTTCTGGAAGACAGAGCAGAGGCAGCAGAGGCTGAATGAGGGCGTCAACTGTGTCCTGAAAATGAAGGCTGAGACAAGCTGGCATGAGAGAATGGGAAGGTCCCTGCTTTGGCTGCCCAGCAGCCTATTCTGAGGATAAGCAAAGGTCTCCTGTCTCTGCAGCTGTTGATCTGCCACCTCTTGCAAGCACCAGCTTCATTACTGAGTAAAGCAAAAGCCAACCAGTCACACATGCATATTTCTGAGTAAGTCTATGGGCTTCAGTGAAGTGTTACTTTACATGTCAAAATCACAAAGGTTTCTTTAGTCAGGAGGTTAGTTACAATGCATCTAGTTCCACTGGTGTTTTAACAACTTCTTTAGAGGTGATGCCACGTCAGTGCAAGAGGCACTATGAGTGACACTGTAATGACTCGAGCAGTGTTACGAAGTCGCGTTGTAGTGACCCGGGGCAGGAGCTTGAAATGCTAGTGCAGCAGCATTAGAAACTTTCAGTCCTTAACATCATTAAGGAAAGCTGGGTGGAATTTGCAGCAAATCAAGTATTCTAATGTGCTGGCTGCTGACAAGGCAGCTGGTATGTGCATTGTCATCAGAATACAGAGCTGATAGATGAGGCACTTCTATTGTATGAGAGATGCAAATCTTCCTTTAGCTCTCCATACAACTCAAATTTGGTAAGAATTAAGCGTCAGTGTCACTTCATGGAAAGAAGATCCTTCCTCCAGATTAATGTTGTTAAGTGAAGGCATAGGTGAGGCTGGTACTTCACTGACTCAGTGGACTTGCCTAATCAGGCAAGGGTCTCAAACCAGATTTGAACATGAGCACCCCTGTTACCGAAGTGTAGCAAATGGATTACTTTTGCAGTTGTCTCTATTCATGCATAGCCTTAATGTATTTTCATTTGCTAGTTGCAAGAATCTTGTGTGTTGGCAGTGCTGAACGTGGCCCCTCTGCTCCATTTTACCTCTGTGTGTCTTCTCTCATCTTTTCGTAACTTGTGTTCTTTCTCTGACATCTCTTTGTTTGTTTTTTATCTTATACTGTAATTTGCTTTAGAGACTAAAATATTATTAAACATGAATTATGCATTGAGCAGACTCTCTGCTAGAGTCTGACTGGTCTGTTACAACCAGAGAACAATCCTGTTTCCTGCACCACCCTCCCAGCTGCACAACTGTCACTTTCTATTATGCTTGCCTTGAACAATTGAGTGTGGCTTGTAATGACAATAATTGCCTCAAAATTGTTTGTCATGTTTGCCTTGTTAGCAACAAACTACTAACTGTTGGTTACAATCAAGTTCTCAGCTATTATTCCGTAATTACATCAGGGAATACTTGCAGCCAATAATAGCTGAGAAATTAGAATTATCTCTTCGCAAGTAATGCTGAAATGCTTGCAGACCATTCCCTCTATTCACAGCCTTTCTTTTTTGCATCAGCAATCTAGTAGTGAGTGAAGCCTACCCATCTGTAAAAAGCTCACCACAGGCCTTCCTTTTGCGCCTTCAGAACAGGTCTGTGGGTTGCATCTGTGTCGTACAGCTCCTCTATCAATAGATATGTCACTTTGGCAATAGTACTAACCAACCAAGCTATCTCTTCCTTACCCAGGTACCGAAGGGAGCCAATTTGCTTTTGATTTCACTATGCAAGCCCTTGTAACTGAGCTTAGCAGGATTTCTGAAAGCGTTTTGGTTTTGATTGATTTTCTGTGTTGGTTTTGCTTATCTTAGCATCTCTCAGGCTTTCCCCCCTCGTTTCTCTATAATACCAAAATTAAGGAGGGGCATTCTGGTATAGGGATTTAGTTTTGCTTTCCAGTACAGGCACTATACCCAGTTTATCCTTTTGTGTGTACTGGCTGACTTTAGCAGGGGCTATATGCAAAGATGGCTCAATTTAATTTGATCTGCTTCCTTACACTATCGCAGTATTAGTAGAGTTTTTTTTCATAACTTCTGTTAAAATGTATGCTGGGCATTGACTCAACTTTTTTTTTCCCTACTGTGTTTAATGTAGAATAATGTAATAGAGCATTTTTGTTTCAGTAAAAAGAATGTAAAACAACGGGCTTTAAAGAAAATTAAATTTAGCCATGAATTCTTCACTGTGTTATTTTAATTAAGGAAGCTATTAATTTGTTTTTTTTTCTGAACAGGAAATTCCCTGGAGACATTGAGCTGTCTCGTGAAAGATATTTTTTAATGGAATTTTCTTTAAAGTATTTCTTGTTTGATAAGATATTTGTAAGACTGAATGTTTAAAATTAGGAGTAACTTTTTAAAAAAATGCAAATACTTCGATTACAAAAAGAGAGTAGTACTTTTCCAGCAGTATAGAGTTTTGTAAGTATTTACAAATAGGAACTGGTTATATATATTTTCCTGAGATCTGTGAATCAGTGGAATCAGCTGCCCAGGGAAGTGGTGGAGCCACCATCCCTGACTGTGTTTAAGAGTAGATTGGATGTGATGTTGGGGGATATGGTGTAGGGGAGAACTCTGTAGAGTAGGGCTGATGGTTGGACTCCATGATCCCAAGGGTCTCTTCCAACCTGAATGATTCTATGATCCTATGATATTCTGAAGCGGAGTGACACATTATCTCTGGCACTTCTTGACAGGATAGAAGAAATTATATAATCACTCCGAAAGGTTCAGGTTAGGCTGAACTCCAATGATGTCCTCTAAGTATTCATGAATGGTGATAGCCTAGTTATTATGAGAAAGATGGAAGTGATAATTTGCAGGTTGACTGGAGACAGAAAGATACAACGATTACATTTAGCATCAACACAAATTAAAATACAGCCAGCACTTTATTTAGCACCTGGTGACTGGTTAGCAGCTTCTGGGAGACATGTGAGGCTCAAGCAGGTTCTCCACTGCTGCATACCAGGTAGGCACTGACTGATTGCTGAAGGAGCACCCTTCCAGACAGACAGACTTTAACAGGTGCTCAAATCTGCTCTAGGAATGGATGTGAAGGAGCACACCCTATTTTAGTTGCTTTTGTGGTCTGTGCCAAGTGTGATGCTGAGAAACAATCCAGAACTTTAGTTGTAAGGTTTGGTTTTATAATTTGAATAAATTCAAATAAAAGCTGGCTCAAAGGAAGAATTCAAATTTATATAAATATCATTTTCAGACTTAGGTGCACAGAAATGAAGAGAAATTGATGCCTTAGGTGGCATGGAATACAGCTGGAATGTGGTTTTCCAGCAGAAATAATGCCCTGAGCTCAGTACCTACTGCAGAAGTTTCTGGTTATCAGGGCAGGTGCATCTCTGTATCTTAAGCCCTTCTTCAGTGCTTCATTTTCATTTCAGAGTTTTTACAAGCCTTCTTTCTTGTGAAATGCATCAAGGAATCAGCTTAATTGCATCCCCGAGAGAACTAGTGACTGCTTCTACCAAACTTCCACCAGTCCTGGTGTCCCATGTGCTTTACTGAGTGGAGTTGTTCCTTAAGCAGAGTGACGCTTGTTAATAACCATCCCGGATCCCTGCTATCAACAAGCTGTTCAGCTTGTGTAAAAGGAATAATTACTTCTGACTGGACAGTGGAGTTCAAGCCTGTGTTTAGATTTTCATACTCTGAAACCTGGAGTTTACATAAACATAGACATTGGCATGGAGATTTAAATGATATAATAAACTAGAATAAAACATGTGTCTCACTAGTAGCTTTTAAAATAATAATGAAATAGGTACTTTGGGGCAATAATTGATTAGAAAATTTGATTTTGTGCTTTGAGAAACTCTGATAAAACCATGACTGGTTTGGCAACTGACTAGTCTAAGGTTTTAGGAGAATAACTGCTATTAGTGCTTTAAGGGGAAAAGAAATTAGGAGATACAGACAGGGGAATAGATTTTTTTTCCTCTGCAAAGAAAACAAAATAGAGACATGATGTTTCAATTACACAAACTTACTGTTCCAAGAAGAACCAAAATATGAAGTACTAAAATTTTAATGAGTTAATTGGCAAAGACATGCAGTGGGATTATTATGTCACACTGTTTGTCTCTTGGATGGTTATTCTGAAGGGAGCTGATGCTACAGCCTGTCAAAGAGAGGATGAAGATGCACAACTACAAGACTTGAGAACTTTTAATGTGAATTACCTGCAATGGGAGAAACAGGCCCTCAAGAGGAGGTGGTACAAACAGTGGAAGCAGACAAGCTGTCTAGAGAGGCAGAAAGTAGATGGAAGCAGCCAGTGCTGTCGAATCTCTTTTGAGAGGACCCCTTGTATGTGTATGAAGACTTGATAAACAATCTTTGAATAGTTTACAGGTCTGTATACATCACCTTTCCCAAAGAAAGTTAAGATTTCTGTCTCTCTGAAAGCAATTGGTAACTTTTTGAAAATATCCCTTGTAGTTAACTGTCCAAGAACCATATTTAAATGAAAAACTTCAAAAAACTTTGAGATTTAGAGACTTGGAACTTGGAAATTGTATACAGCATAATCATGTCAAAAATATATGGGTGCAATTGGAACAGGCACTGGAATGGGTTGCCCAGGGAGGTGGTGGAGTCACCATCCGTGAATGTGTTTAAGAGTAGATTAGATGTGGTGTTGAGGGATCTGGTGTAGGGGAGAAGTTTGTAGAGTAGGGCTGATGGTTGGATTCGATGATCCCAAAGGTGTCTTCCAACCTAAATGATTCTATGGTTCTAATTAAAAGCTTACTAAAATCAACGATAGAAATTTCTACAAACTCCAGTGGAGGCAAGGTTTCATCCTTCCTGTTTTCATAATGGGTTCTGAGCAGTTGAACTAATCCTTAAGTAGCTAATGTGGGTACTGAAATTGCTGCTGGTTCTTTAATTAAACCAGCAGTGCAGTTTATGCAGAAATGATAAGCTTTAATTCATTGGGTTAGCCAAGCTCTGTCTGTGTTCCAGTATCTATCTTTCTTCTTTCTGCTATATTTCAGTGATTTTGTACTGGTTATGTGTGCTCTTGAGGAACTGTCTATCTTAGATTCCTGGATCAGACTATAATCCCCAGCTATTCCTGCACATCTGTAGTCATAGACTTGCAGTTGCACGTGTTGTTATATCTCCTGCAAATACACCCTATTTTAATTAAAAGCTTGGATGTTGTAAAGCCTGTTAGAAAGGACAAATATTTTCTGTTCTCTACATCAGCTATTCAGCAGCATGCTTCCATTCCTTAGGAAAAAAGGGCCTAAAATGATTACTGAAGAAGGTGGGGAAACAGTGATGACAGCATTAAAAGGTATGTGATATGGGTGGATTTTGAAGAATAAGATGACAGCCTGGCCCATGTCTCTGCAGTGATTTAAGAAAGAGGCTTCCATGGCGATTCTTGAGCTTAGATCTCTCTGTTGGCATTGTAAAATGCTGTTTGAAGAGAAGCTTACTTAAATGCAGCTTTGCAAAGGAGAGGGTAGACATGGGAAAACAATACTTTTTGTCCTAGAAACAACTGTTCACAACCTAGGAAGCTGTGTACTCTCCTAACCTTCTAGCCTTTTACAGGCAGCTCCACCACTGCCATGGCCATGCAGCAGAACAGGTTCATTTCAGAAGAGCTTCTACTGCACAGGTAATTGACTTGGGTGGGTAGTGGTAGTTTTCATCTATTCGTCTTTTTTGTTTCTTAGGTCCCCTTCCAGTATACTGCCTAGTTTTGAGTAGTCCAGTTGGTAGTCTGTGGGGCAGTTATTTTCTATCTATGGCTTTGGGTTTTTTTTCAAGATGGGCTTGATGCCTTCTAGGGAATCTGCTGTTTTTTGTAGAGGCTTAGTATGAGCCTCTGTGAGTAGAAAAGAATGCTGTGATGTGGCTGCATGGGGAGCACAACTGGGATGTCCCAAATCAGGGGTGTGGCCCACCAAAATAGCATATTGTGATAGAACAAAAGCCCATTGCTTCTTAGCTGAAGTAGGTTGTAGGATCTTGTGTCACCTGGGTGTGAACAGACTGGCTAGTTAGACCCCAAACCTAACTGATCATCACGTACGCATGTGTGATGGAGAGACAGTACCAATATCTGATGTTTTTCTCTTAGTATACAGATAGAAGGGAAATATCTATTTGCCTTTTAAACTGTTCCTGCCCTGCAGAATTAATTTATCTGAATAATAAAGAGTTTCTTTAAATATATTCCTATCTTGTGGGTCAGGAAGAAATCTAGTCTCCCATGCTGTCTGACTACCTCTTGGGAATACTGCAATTAGCTACACTTTAAACCTGAATGGAAAAATTAGAAAACCTTTCTCCTGTCTCTTCCATTATTTCTTCTCAGAGTGAAAATTGTCCCCCTTCAGCAACATTCAGGCAGGAAAATTTTACTTATTCTGCTTTCCTGTATGAGTATCTGGTGGATGCCATACCATTTGTTTCTTCCTGGCTGTACACACAGATGTGAACAGAAATGAGTTCTGAGGAAAAATCTGGAGAGTATTCTTACGTACAATGATTGGCCATGCCCAAACATTTAAAGTCAATGTCTTAATGTCCAAGTGGAAACCAGTAACAAGCCTCTCAAGGGTCCATACTGGGACCACTGCTATTTAATATCTTCAGCAGCAACATAATGGGATTGAGTGCATCCCCAGCAAGTTTGCAGCTGATGTCAAGCTAATTTGTGCTGTTGATTTACTAGAGATAAGAGATGCCATCAAGAGGTGCCTGGATGGGCTTGAGTAGTGGATCTGTGTAAGCCTCATGAAATTCAACAAGATCAAGTGAAAGGTTGCGTACCTGGGTCAAGGCCATTCTCAACATCAATACAGGCTGGGGGATGAATGGAGAGTGGGGAAAGACTTGAGGTTACTGATGGATGAAAAATTGGACGTGAGTTGTCAATGTGTGATGGCAGCCCAGAAAGCCAGTTGTATCCTAGGCTGCATCAAATGAAACATGGCCAGCAATTCGAGGGAGGTCATTCTGCCCCTCAACTCTGCTCTCATGATAACCCACCTAGAGTACTGTGTCCAACTGTGGGGTCCCCAGTACAAGAAAGAAATAAGGAACTGTTGGAGTGGGTCCAGAGGAGGGCCGTGGCAGGAGGCTGGACTAGATGACCTTTAGAGGTCCCTTGCAACCCAAACCACCCTATGATTCTGTAATTCTGTAATTCTGGTAATCAAAGTGAGAATTCATACACTGCAGTTTATAAAGCCTGAGTCGAAAAAGGAAAGGAGATTTCTGGCTTATTACAGAAGGAGGATGATTTATTTTTGCTGCCCTGGCTGTTTGGACAGCCAATAATGTATCATCTTGAAGGGTCCCAAAACTGAAGAGTGGGTTGAGTAATTTAAAGCTGAATCTTCTTGTTACTGGAAGATGATCAGGAGGCACTTCCTTCCTCCTACCACCTTTCATTTGTCCACCTTCATTGTTAAAGGGCTGGTTTGGTTTGTTTTTTTTCTGCTGTCATCTAAACATCAAGATGGTTGGAGAAAGGGGTAGGTTGTGGAGCAAAAAGCTTTGTGCATTAATGTCAGTATGATAAGGAACAGTTTTTTTCCACAGGTTCATGTAGTTATTGGGGAAGAACACTGACCCTTCTTTTCTCTAAGGTGTGGGTTTTGTCAGGACAGAAATACTCTTTATAATAATCTTTAGGTCTCAGTCTAAGGACATATGAAATATTTCTTCTCAATACTTCATATTTGCTTATTTGCCGTCTGAAACTATGTCATATCAGAGGAGAATGGCAGTAAAAGAAAGGGCGCTGGTGGTTGAAAGGCGTGTATTTCCGTGAGAAGAGCCTGGAGTAGAGTGAATAAAAAGGTAAACTGCTGCTTCCTGGCTTGGATTCTGAGTATAAGTAGAGAAAGGCAGCTTTAGAAGCAAGAAAAACAGTTTTCCAAAGAGTTGTCTGGAAGGCTGGAAGTGAGGGAGTGAGCAGTGAGGGGCTTGGCAGAGGCATAAATGGTAGTTAGACCTCTAACTCCTGCAGAGAAGTAGCAGGTGAGAGATTACTCTTCTGCCATGTGTGTCTTTGAAAGTGCTGCTCTTGGTGAAGGTTTGCAAGTTCTCTTCTAGTCACTCCACAAAGAAGCTGTTTAAAAGAGTATTACTTGCCAGTGTGTGTGAAAGGAAAATGTCAGTGCAGGCAAATTTAGATGTCTTGCATCATATTCTCAGTGAGCCTACACTGGTTTATAGCAAAAGGGGTTCTGACCCTGTTTAAAAACAGCTATTATTTTCTATCCGCAATATTGATTTCTATGATGGTTGATAGTTGTCAGTGCATCCCTGTAAGTATGAAAAATATAATCTTAATTTCATTAATTACTAGGCACAATTTATAAGTCCAAAGTCCAGTGGTAATAAAGAAAACCTGCTGATGTCCACCCACAATCCATTCTCGTCTTCACATAGTAAGTAACCACATAGATGTTTGTGGTAAACGCCTGCCTGATTTCAGTACAACAAAATCTGTTCTGGAATACCAGCGAGTCAATGGCACAGCATAAGTGGCTACATAAGTGCTGTATTATGTTGTCTGTGTTCCAGAAGAGACGTTGTCACCTCTTCCACCCACCCTCTGCATGTGGAGTATCTTTTGAAATCTGAGGGTGTTTGCCTGTGCATTTAAATTGAAAGCCTGATTCAGTAGTTTTATTGTTCTAAGTAGTAATACTAAAGGAAGACTTTTCAATTGGGTGCAATCCCAAGTACAAATTCAGGCTGGGAATGGATTGAGAGCAGCCCTGAGGAGAAGGACTTGGGGGTGGTAGTGGATGCGAAGCTCAATGTAAGCTGGCAACATGTGCTTGTAGACCAGAAAGGCAACTGCATCCTGGGCCGCCTCTAAAGAAGAGTGACCAGCCGTTCGAGGAAGGTGATTCTACCCCTCTACTCTGCTCTGGTGAGACCCCACCTGGAGTACTGTGTCCAGCTCTGGGGTCCCCAGCATAAGAAGGATGTGGACCTGTTGGAGCGAGTCCAGAAAAATGCCACGAAAATGATGCTGGAGCACCTCTCCTACGAGGACAGGCTGAGAGAGTTGGGATTGTTCAGCTTGGAGAAGAGAAGGCTCTTATGAGACCTTATAACAGCCTTCCATTACCTAAAGAGGGCCTACAGGAGAGATGGGGAGGGACTCTTCATCAGAGAGTGTAGTGATAGTGAGGTGTGATGGTTTTAAACTGAAAGAGGGGTGATTTAGGTTAGCTATTAGAAAGAAATTCTTTACTGTGTGGGTGGTGAGGCACTGGAACAGGTTACCCAGAGAACTTGTGGGTCTTTCCTGCAAGACCAGGCTGGATGGGGCTTTGAGCAACCTAGTCTAGTGGAACGTGTCCCAGGCCATGGCAGGGGGGTTGGAACTCAATGATCTTTAAGGTCCCTTCCAACTCTAACCATTCTTTGATTCCATTTGGGGAATATTATAATCTCTGTTAAGTGTACCCATCCATACAACATGAGTTACAGCCATTTCCAGTCACTCAGAGCACCATTAATACAGAATGTTTAGAGCTATTAGCAGGAATAGCAAAACTCAGAAAGGTTACTTTCCCATCTCTCTAGTTAAATCAGAAGGGCAATGGAGCCGGGGAAAGAAGGCAAGAGTGCGTCTTTGACAGAAGTCTGTTGCCTTGAGTCACAGCAATATATATTATTTAGAAGCTAGATGTATCAGAAATTGACAGGAATATGACTAAAGGCCAGAACATAGCTTGCAGACTGTGAAATAAAGCAAAATAGTCCAAAAAAACATGGTTTAATGAATTGAGTTACCAATTTGGTGATGCTAGAATTTATTTGTGGCTATAAGTGATGCATCCAGGAACTTCATTGAATGGGTAAAGCAGGAGGACATTACTGTCATATTCCTTCCATGAGAGTGAACAGAGGTGATGGAGGGTGTTTGGCAACTACAAGCTTTATTTAATGGGATGGAGCTGTAGAGTTAGTGGAAAAAATTCCACCTTAAGTTAAATCTGCACTGCTCTTTAATGAAACGTCACCAGCTTTTGAAAAGAAAGGATGTATTTTGGCCCTGAACACTGGAAATTATTTGTATTTGTTGTTTTTATTTTTTCCTGGATGTTCAAACTGATTCAGCACTGAATATATATAGAATTTTATTTTATTTTATTTTATTTTATTTTATTTTATTTTATTTTATTTTATTTTATTTTATTTTATTTTATTTTATTTTATTTTATTTTCAACAAATCCACTCCTTTGATATTAAAAAGGAGCAGCTTTTACACTAAGCCAGAGATCTGGAGGGTATTTTAGGATCCACCTACATCTTGTGAGATAGTCTTTACTACTCTAAGTTAGATTCCCTAAACATGCCAGATATGGGAATGGATAGAACACATGGATTGGCCAAAGGTATTGGAAGCAGGAGCCTTTTCTTTCTGTGTGGTGCAGCTCAGCTTAGCCTGAACTGACAGGCACTTTTAGTGACATGTTCACGCAGGAAAGGAGTAGAGAGCTGTGAATATAGGCCAGAAGCTTTCTCTCTGGTAAGAGCTCTGCTGGCTGCATGACATGATTACATAAAATGCCATAGGGAGGCTGTGAGATGCTGATGTTTTTAAGGTAGAGCTGAGGCCTTGCTTTTGGATTTTGGATCATGACATATTTCTCCTGATACCTATGTAGGCAAGCTTTGGCAGAAACACAAAGCACCAGTGAGTTCTTTTGTTTGCTTTAAACATGGTCATCAATGAACCCTTTAAAGTCCTCATTAAAAAAAAAAATAATCTGTGATGTCTAAGTTTGAAGCCAGGTTCCAGGTCTTTATTAGCTACTGTTAGAGTCTCATGGATCACACTTCCACATCTTTAGCTCAAATGAGTTTTATAGAGTTGAAAAGTACCAACAAAACCTCCGACACGCAAAGGATTTTGGCAGCAGGATCACAATAGTAGATCGTTTCACTGATTCTGATTCTAGAGCTCCAGTCTTCTGCAGAGTCTGTCATGGGCTGAGGCCCTCAGGATCAGCTGAGCCCAGAAAATGCCTTGAACTCTCAGTTCTTCATTATTAGCTGTTGACATTCTGACCCTTCTTGTTCCATTTCTGGACAGATCCAAATATGTAAGTCTGGGAGTTCAAACTTACTCCATTTCCATTGAGTTTTCTACTCCATATTGAATTCACACTCAGGTAGAAGCACTCCTGTGCTTAGTTGCAATGAGAGAAGCTCAGTTAAATGAAGCTGTTCCCTATCTTGCGGCTTCCCACTGTTCTGTTTCCAAAGAGACTGTTACCAGGAGCATACAGGAAAAGCTGAAGGTTGTCCAGAAGAGCTGGCTCCTTCCAGCTTCTGACTCTGAGGTAGCTTTGGAGAAGAGGGAAAGGAACAGGAATCTTAAGCGTTTGGATGAATGTTTTTCTTGGCAGGATGTGTCAAGAACCATCTGAGCTGTAAGCTCATCTCATTTACACACAGTACATAATTCCTGTGTTTGGAAGATCTGGCTGATATACTGAGAAAGCAAGATACTATTTTAATAGAGGTTAAAAAATAAAGAGTGCACTTCCATGGTATGTTCAGATCCCAAGAAGTGTTAAATACTGGGAACTAACACATGGTTTAGTTTCCAATTTGTAGCTGTTTGATCAGCAATGCAGAGTATCCTTGTAAATAAATTACCTGGGGCTTTTTATGTTTTTACAAAACAATCATATCACTTTTCTTTGTCTTGCTCAACCAAGTTTGTATTGGCAGGTTATCTCTGCTGGCACTCAGCACAGTTTCTTCAGAGTACTATTGCTTCCCGTGTTATCCAGGTTGCTCAGCCAAACTTATCATTAACAGGTTTGGCAACATCCTTAGGCAAAGAAATGATTTGATAATGAACAGCCATCATCCTGTCTAAGTAGACAGTTTTTGGACATAGACTGCCAAGAGATCATCTGCCAAACTCTTTGAAAGTATGACTGCTGTTGCAGTTTAGCCCCAGCTGCCCACAGGCAGGACCATGCAGCCACTTGTAAAGTAGATACGGTGTTGAGGGATCTGGTGTAGGGGAGAACTATAGAGCAGGGCTGATGGTTGGACTTGATGATCCCAAGGGTCTCTTCCAACCTAAATGATTCTATGATTCTGTTCTTCCCATTCCTCTAGAAGGGCACGGAGAAGAGGGATAAAAAGAGGCGAAAGGGAAAGGGAAAACCAACCTTGTGGACTCTGATAAAGTCAGTTTAAGAGAATAACAGAAAAGGAAAAATAATAATAATAGTAAAAAAATATACAAGACAATTCACTCTCACCATCTAGTAAATTGGTGAATTGGCACCATCCTGAGCAGTGATGGTGAGTACCTCCTTACCCTTAGCTAACCCCATTTATGTACTATGTTGTCTATGATATGGAATATTCTATTGGGCATTCTATTGTTCTATCTTTACTCCCTACCAGCTTCTATAGGAAGCTGAAAAACGTCCTTGAAAAATATAAACATCACCTGGCAACAACTGACATGATATATGCTATTGACACTCTTTTCATACCAAATCTGAAACACAGCAAAACCTAGAAAAATATATTAACTGTATCTGAACTGAACCTAGAAAAAAATCATAGAACCATAGAATGGTTAGAGTTGGAAGGGACCTTAAAGATCATAGAGTTTCAACCCCCTGCCATCTGCAGGGACACCTCCCACTAGACCAGGTTACTCAAAGCCCCATCCAGTCTGGCCTTGAGCACTTCTAGGGATGGGGAATCCACAACTTCTCTGGGCAACCTGTTCCAGTGCCTCACCACCCTCACAGTGAAGAATTTCTTTCTAGTATCTAATTGAAATATCCCCTCTTCTCATTTGAAGCTGTTACCCCTTGTCCTGTCACTACACTACGTGACAAAGAGGCCCTCTCCAGCTCTCCTGTAGACTCATTTTAAACTCTCTTTTTCAACTGCTCAGCCTACAATAATCAGTCAAGAGTAGCTTCAATTAGTATGTACTGGAAGGTCTTCCTCAAGGGAGAGATTTTTGCTCTGGTACATACATTTTACATCACTGTACTTCCCTGTGTGTGCTCAGACCTCTTTAGACTCATTTCCACTGTGTTGCTTGCATTCATATGATTGGTCTTTGACCATAGGCCTTCAATTCTTTTTAAAAATCCTGTGGCACAGCAAAGGTCCAATCTTTTGTGAGTGTTGTGTTTGCTGTCTTTACGTACACAAATAAGTGTAAGGTTATGTATATAAGATATTTTCTAGATACCATTTATTTAGGTTCTGAGCCTAAATAGGTGGTGCAGAAGTACATTTTCGTGTCCATTTGACATTGTGAAGGTCTCCTTGCCACAAAAGTCCATCAGAAGGCAGTAGTTTTCATACATAAGAGCATATGAT
Source organism: Jacana jacana (assembly GCA_013400555.1). Lineage (NCBI taxonomy): Eukaryota > Metazoa > Chordata > Aves > Charadriiformes > Jacanidae > Jacana > Jacana jacana. The sequence continues at coordinate 481,905 of VZTM01008672.1, forward strand.
TGTCCTTTAAATACAACTTTTCTGATTATACATATGATATCATTTTTTGATATGATTTCATATGATAATAATTTTTTGCAAGAACAGGAAGGTCATACCAAAAATCTCATGAACAATTTTGACCGAGTTCTTTTGATTTCGTTGTTTTGTAAAGTTGCAATGCTAGATGAGGAAGAGAAAATGGTAGCTGTTCTGAATTTAAAATATGTCTGAAAGATATAGTGTGTGGAAAAAACAACTACAATGGAGCCTCTTAAATTGGCAAATGAAAATTCAGTTTCCTTACTGCTTTCTAATACCATAAAATTCCAGGTGTATCTGCTTAGAAGACAAAACCCCTTGATTCCCCTTGCACTCCCTAAGAGAAAAAGGTAGTTAACACTATCTAAAAAAACCATTGTTATCCCTAAATATCACCAAAGCCTAGGCACATGGCAAGAGTAAGATTCACATGCAGATATGTCCACACAGATTGTCCTCTTACTCTATTCGCCTTTCTGCATTTTAGAATCATAGAATCGTTTAGGTTGGAAGAGACCCTTGGGATCATCAAGTCCAACCATCAGCCCTACTCTACGAAGTTCTCCCCTACACAATATCCCTCAACACCACATCTATTTGACTCTTAAGCACATTCAGGGGTGGTGACTCCACCACCTCCCTGGGCAGCCCGTTCCACTGACTGACCACTCTTTCTGGGATGAGTTTATTTATTTATTTATTTATTTTGTTGAAAATCTGACCCTTTCATTTTGAGAAATGTGGGAAAAGTAAGAACTTTAGTTGTCAAACTGGTCCCCTGAACTACCTATTCAGATAATGTGGGGATTGTTACATCGTGACAGAAGCAAACTAGCAAACTAAAGGACTTAACTAGCAAACTAAAGGACTAAAGGCTTACACTTTTAGACTTGTGTGTCCCCTACTCGGGCACCAAATGCATGGCTTTGATATTGCATGAAGCTAGTGCAGCCTTTTTCAAAGGCTGCCAAGGCCTGCCCTTTACTGGTTCCTTTACTAAGTCATTGATGGGAATCCTGTCTGTTTTATACCAACCAATTGGCACCAAAGTGTTGACAGTTTAGCCAAGGTAAATGAAGAATCATGAAAATGGATATTTTACCCAATATCAACAATGGCTGACTCTAGCTGTGGCTAGTTTAGAATCATGGCTAGCTATAGCATATTCTCCTGTTTCACAGCTCCCAGTCCAGACTGGGGACTGTCCCAAGCCCTCTGGGGACCACTTCTGACTTGTGAGTCTGAGGTCCTTCCAGAGAGCGGCAAGGAGGGGCCATGCACAGGCAGGGTGAGGGCACATGCGCCGACTGGGGAGTGAGGTGGTGCTTTCTAGTCCCTTTTAATATTCAACCTGTAAATACCTCCCTTAGAGTGTTTGGCAAATATTTTTGAGTTAATCTCAGGAAACTTTAAAACATCCACTGCTGACTGAGATGTAGGTTTTGATGACTAGATTAGGAAAGGTATTTAATTGTGTAATTTTATTAAAACCAATGGGAACCAAGTCCCTAAATACTTCTTGGAGAATAGTTGTGAAATAAGATATTTATTATGCTTTTTGTACTCAAATAACATTTTGTTTCAGTGTTGCTCCTACGTTTTTTTCCCTGTTTTGTTTTCTGAAGAGAATATTTAAAAAAAAGTCATGTAATCATCAATTACAGTAATAGCCACTAGAGTTCTACTGATATCAAAATTCTGCCAACATCAATTATTTCTGCAAGTATTAAAATGTTTCACCCAAAAGAAAATACTTCTTATTAAATATTAATTGTTTGCTTTGTGAGGTGTATAATTTTATTTCTCTGATTTTTTAACCTCTTAGTGTTGTTTTTAATTAAGTAGCATTTAACTGATGTATGGCAACTTGCAATGTAAAATTCCCAACTGAAAAGAAAAGTGACTGAAAAAATTGCCAAGTATATTCACTAAATAAGTTCATTATTATGTATTTCACTGGATAGAATATATTTCTTAGTGGTTAACCTTGCAGCAAACAATGTTTTAATGATTTTTTTCTGCACTTAATTGCTTCTCATAGCATTATTGACTTGCATCTGTCTTGGAGGATTATTTTTATTTCTCAAAAAATTAAACAATCTTCAAGCTTTCTTTTAAATGACCTTAGTATGATGCTTTTTAAGAGTGGAAATTAGATTACTGTATTTCCTGTAGCCTACTTACTCATCACAAGAACAGGAATCTCTTCACTGGGACAAAAGGGGGGGCATTAATGACTTTTTCCCAGAGGTTTCTCTGCAGTCAGATGACAAATGCTGCTTCTCAGTCAAAACAGCCACAAAAAACCAACCAACCAAAATGGGTAAATCACAGTGCTCTGTGATTCATGAGCTCCTTACCTAGAGTTTGTAGGGAAGCAGTCTAGGGCATGAGAAGATCCATTTGAGACATGGCTGATGGAAAGTGTTAAACATGGCTTTATCTGTTGCTGCTAATATGTTTTTACATCTTTTTTATCACGGCCTGACAAGCCATGAGACAGTAGCCTGTGGGTCTCATAAGAAGTGTCAGACTCCTCAGATTTCATCAGATGGTGCTTCCTATTTGATATCTGACAAGTGGGCATATTTTTAAAATTTTTTGTGCTTTTTTGGAAAGAAGGTAGTGTCCACTAAAGGACACTAAGGACTACTAACTGTCCTTAATCCTGCTGTGCTAATGATACACACGAGGCCCAGTTTGGCACACTTGCAAAATTTTCCTAATGCATACTTGGCTGAATTGGGTGCTTTGCTGAACACACAATATTGATTGTGTGTTGTGTACTGTAGTGGGTCTTGTAATGGAATACTGGCTGTGTACTGACTGGATTGGAATGCTATACTCTCCCCGTTCTGAGCCTAGCACTGACTGTTACCTTGTGCATAGTTTTCTTCACTCACTGAAGGCTGAGGGCCGCGGTAGTGTGGTGACTTCAATTAGATGTGTGTGTGTGTGAAGTTAGTAGGTGATGGCTGTCAGATAGAGAAAAGGAAAATCTGTAAAGTCTGTCTTTTTTCAGACTGTTTATTGTAATGGAAGAAATTCTGATGGACACATCTATCAATCACAGTATTTATGAAGGTACCCAGACATGCCTCTTACTGTTTGGAGTGCTTGGTATGAGTATACCTCTTTAATAAGGGGAAATCATTAGTGTGATAGCAGAACAACTCAGAGTAAATCATTACACTAAGGGATTTGGTAAACCCGTGTATTAATAGCCACTGTGTACATAAGGCATAAGTTCTCACTTATAGGCTTTTATGGAAATATTTCTTTTTTTTTCCTTGTTCACTTTGAAGAGGAATTGCCACATGAAGAAGCCAATGATTTCCTTAAGAAAGTCCTGCAAAATTAGTTATTTTTAGAATATCCTTGCATTCTTCATTGAACAGTTGGGAGAATCACTCAGGCCTTTTGTGCAAAAGGCAGAAGAGCAGATTTGTTTGAGGTGGTGCTGAGAGGTATAATTGCATCTCCCTGCACTGGTCTGGATCCAGCATCCTGACATGGATTCCCCTCCAGGGATAGCAGGTGGTGGAGCTGCTCTGCATTCCCTGGGGCTTTTAAACTGCTGTCAGGGCTCCCAGGAATTCTTGCCAGTGAAGCTGGATAGAGCAAAACAGATCCAGCAAGAGTAGCTGGGAAATATGAGGACAAAGGGTGCATTCTCCATCCATTTATCTGTCCTATTCATTATCGTCCATTCACCACCTCATATCTCAGCTCATGAATGAAAAATGATTTGATCATCTTTGTCTATTGTTGAAAGACATGGTTGAAAAAAAGTGATAGATTATTATTACTGTTATTATTATTAATTATTGTTATTGATTTTTTTTTTTTGTGGTTATCATCCCCATCATCATCATCATCTCTCTCTTCAAAGTTCCCTGAAATTGTTCTGGTGCTTGGTACCCTCAAACTTTTTGATGACTGCTTCTGGACAACCTGGGATTGTTCTTAGAGCACAAGGCAACAACCAAAATACTAGTACTCTGGCTTTTCTCCTGAACAGCCCCTATTTGAGAGGAATGAATGCTGAAAATTATTAGTTCAAGGGACAGAAAAGATACAAGACGTATTGTGACCGTGGGCTATTATGTTTTTCATATTTAAGTAAAAGCAGATGTAAGCTATGTGAGGCTAATGGGGCATTACTTAGAGTCTCAATGTACCAAAACTAATGGAAACATTTTTCTTTTTAGCTCTAAAATATAATGCTTAAACGGAATGATATGGCAGAAGGGGTGGAGCCAGCATGGCATTTTTTCCAGATGTTTGAATTCCTAGTTATCCTTACCCCAGAACTGGAGATTCACCTCTTCAAAGTTTTATTCCCTGCATCTGTGTCAACAGTATGTGAACACCTTCATGGCTTCTTTCTTGTTTTTGCTAGTAGGTTTGAGGGGAAAAGGAATATCTGGTCTAGAAAAAGGTACTTTATTTCCTTTTCCCATCCTCTGCCTTACTTTCCCTGTGAGTAGAGGATGAGAAGTTAAATGAGAGTTTATTGGCAGTAACTATGCTCACCACTGTCTCAGGCTGGGACCTCAGCCAGAAACACAATTCAGGCATTAGGAGTAAATGAGAGGAATATTAGTCAATGCAAGATTCCCAACCATTTCTCAAGCCAACAGATTTGATTGAATTCACGATGAAAGCATCCTTAGGATCATCAAAGCTTTTTTTTTTATTATTCATTTTTTGTTTTAATTCTCCATAAAATGTTGTTGATTTTTAGGAAAGATGTAAGTAGAAATGCTTATTCGGGCAATACTCAGAGATACATTTTTTTGCTAAACAAAATGCAGATTTCAGGATATGTCTATACCTATGTATGTATGTATGTATGATTCCTTGAATAATTTTGAGAATTTAGGGCTTCTAGTTTGGGGCACTTGGTATATTGAAAGTGAAGCCTATGGATAAGTAACTCAAGTTTCTGGAGTTCTTTTCACTTTATGTCTGAGATAAGAAACCTTGGCAACTTTAAGTATTTAGATGCTGTGTTCATATTAAATGCATTAATTAAATACAAGAAACTCAGTGAAGTGGATATGGATAATGTGCTGGAGAAAGCCATCTATGGTGCTGGTTATTAACTGAATCAACATACTGTGTATTTTACTTAAGGCTAGGGTGTCTATAAATAGAATGGCCTCAGGCCCGTGGCTTAGAGACAGGACCTGGGTTCATGTGCTACAGGTTTGGTGAAAGAAAAGTTTGGAAAGGATTTCCCTCTGGTATTGAGTAATATACATATAAATATGTGCAGGGAAAAGATGGCTTTTATATGTACCATAGATTCAGTGACTGGAATACTAATATCTCCGTATTTGAAGCCTTTACTTCTCATGACATCCTAATGAGACAGTGACAGTGGCTGTCTGCTTGTCCTGAGTGAATGTCCTGTATTATGTTGTTTGTGTTGTACTGAAGGATGCTGAAGTGAGGTTGTCTGAGTGCTGTCCCCCTGGGAAGCTCAGGAAGAGATGTACTGAATGTCCCATGAGGCTATCCTCTGAAACAGTTTTCTACCTAAATAAATACTGTCTCCTGGGGATCTTCTAGAATAGTAAGCACTGTACGACTGTCAGTATCTTTTCATACTGTGAAAATCTAAAAGCCTGAACTATAGCATCTATAATACGGAGGCATGGTTAAGATGCATTCCCTCTTTGATGGTTTATCATTTACTGACTGAACAACACTGGCTTCCTGACTGTTTCTATGTGTAACTTCAGTTGTATACACCTCATACTGCTTTACACTAAGCTTCCTTAGGGACTTTTGTTCTCCTTATTTACCATAGAAAAGCTGAGGTCATCTGCAGTGTGTTCTCTGATATTTCTCAGAGGTTTGTGCAAAACAGTGGAGGGAGTAGCTTAAGGCATACTGTTATATTTCTGTGTGGGATTTCTTAACTGGAGATATAGAAGTGTATCCTAAAAGCCTGGAGTGTGAGTCCAGCCCATAAGATCCACTGGTGTGGACCTCAGAAACATTTTGTATGTTCTTCTGTGAAAGAATCTTCACAGAAACCCCTTGTATTTGATAGCTTTATATGGAAAAGTAGCCTATTTGAACTTCCCAATCTACAGTTTATAAATCTCTTTTATATATAAATTGATCTTATCTTTGTACATTTATGAAGAAACACTTCTTCAAACTCTCTTTAAACACTGCAAAAACCTTTACCTAGAGAATACAAATCTGTCACATTCTGTTCTGTGTGCTTCCTTGAACTTTACTGCATTATCACACCTTGAAAACTGATGTTATAAAGCAAATACTAGCATAAGATTCACTGGGCTTAGAGCAGGCACAATGAAGAAAGACTAGAATAGAAGGTAGTTTGGAATGAAGAGACGTTAAATAAACTCTTGAACTCTTCAGTTTGGAAAAAAAGATGTCTGAGGGAGGGGTATGACGAGTCTGTACAGTGGTAAGTGGTGTAGAGCAGTAAACACGGTATTCTGCTCTGTTTCTCATACTGTAGAAAATTGGGACACAATAAAATGACAGGGCAGTGAGACTGTAAGAATCAAACCCACATTTTTCCATACAGGACATCAATAAGTTGTGGTATTAGTGTCACAGAATGTTGCAAAGAGAAAAAAAATGAACAGTTCAGAAGAGGAGCGTACATAGTCCTGAAGCGTAGATCATCTGGTGGCTGTTCAGTACAATTTTTGAAAGTCTTTACTCAGAAAAGATCATAATGTATTGATTGCTGGAAGCTGCAAGGATGTACTAGGAGAACAAACATCATATTTTACTGTTTTTTGCTCAATATCTACTTAGAAATGGGATACTTGGGAAGATGAATCCTTTCTTGACTCAGTGTGATTATTTGTGCTTGGTTTTAGATTTCCGTGCATTATGTCTGTATGTCAAATTCTTGATGGTATACACTTTGTAGTATCAAGCCAGCAAAGTCCCACAGATAAAGGCAGTGAGAGGATTCCCACTCCCTAACAGAGCATCAGAGAGACAGTCTGTCGCTTAAACAAGCAAAAGGCAGTGTTGAGTTGCATGCTGTATTGTGATCCTGCTGTTTGAATTTGTGTTTAAATGGTGCTAATTATCATTGTGAACCAGCATAAAGGCTGACTGTTACCTGGAGCTCTGTCTTTAGCTCCCCCCATTTGCCTAATGTACTTTTTGCCATCAGGTGAAGTAGAATTCTTCACTGAAAAGTAGTTAATTGTTTTGTAGAAACACGCTCAGTTCACCCATCCAACAAACCATGTAGTTTGTTACTGCTGGCAATTTGCTACTCTTCTGTTTTTTTTTTTTTAAAGGACAATAAATTATTAGATGCACCAGTGGTTACACAAAGGAACAAACAGGTCAGACAAAAATTAAGTACCTCTGAAAAAATTAATCTTTTTGGGTTGGTAGAAGAAACTGACTATGCTGCAAAAATAACACTATAGAAGCAACCAGTGTGCAAGCCCTGCTCTGATCAGGAGAGCTGGGGATGCAGAACTAGGATTCAGTGGGTTTGCGTTTCTTCCCTAGTTACCTTGTCAAGTTTCTTGATTTCTCTTTGTCTTGTTTCTGGTCTGGAGAGCAGAGGTGATAATTTGCTTTAAATCCATCTATTTTCTGTCTTGCTTGATTAAACAGTAAGCTTTTATACCAGGGAGTTTATTGCTATGTATAGGTACATATATGGTAACCTGTTACAAGCTAGGAAATATAAGTGCTAATACACTTGCATGTGTACATACATTGAACAGAAATACTTAAAAAAACCCCAACAAACTAACCAACAAAAAGAAAAAGTAGTTGAGGGCAAAGAATAAGCAAGTCCTTGGTTCTTTGCTTCTGCCCTCTTTTCTCTTTACTTCCCCTCTTGTACCCTGCTGACACTCCCTTGCTTTCTTAACCTTTCTCAGATGGCAAGAGGAATCCCTCTAAAACCAAAGCCTGACTGATGGTGTTCTTTAAAAGTAAAAGTAAAAGTAAACTGTGAGAGCATCAGTGCCTGAGCTGCATGTGCCTGCCTCCTCCAAACACACGCTCAGAAACTTAGATGTGCTCCTTAACGGTTGCTCTGTGCTGGAGCTGGACTCACCAGCTTGGCTTCTTCTGCCACCCTCATCCTGTTCTTCTGTGCAAAGAGCGACACACTCATACACGCCTTCGAGGCAGAGCTCAGTGGAGATGCAGGTGTTACGGGCAGCCCTGCAAGACGTGTCTCCTGGCAGTGTCAAACCAGCGTACCACTTCTGCGAAACCAAACCAGAAGTGAATATCCTTCCTTCTCACTGGGGAACTGGTACCCTGGGATGCTGTGTCTAGAAAGGGATTTTCACAGAATCACAGAATATCAGGGATTGGAAGGGACCTTGAAAGATCATCTAGTCCAATCCCCCTGCTGGAGCAGGAACACCTAGATCAGATCACTCAGGAACACATCCGGGTGAGTTTTGAATGTCTCCAGGGAAGGAGACTCCACAACCTCCCTGGGCAGCCCCTTCCAGTGTTCAGTCACTCTCACTGTGAAGAAATTTTTCCTCATATTTAACTGGAATCTCCTCTGTTCCAGCTTGCACCCATTACCCCTTGTCCTATCATTGGATGTCACTGAGAAGAGCCTGGCTCCATCCTCCTGACACTCACCCTTTACATATTTATAAACATTAATAAGGTCACCCCTCAGTCTCCTCTTCTCCAAGCTAAAGAGACCCAGCTCCCTCAGCCTTTCCTCGTATGGGAGATGCTCCACTCCCTTCATCATCTTTATGGCTCTGTGCTGGACTCTCTCAAGCAGTTCCCTGTCCTTGAACTGAGGACCCCAGAACTGGACACAATATTCCAGATGGGGTCTCACCAGTGCAGAGTAGAGGGGGAGGAGAACCTCTCTCCACCTACTAACCACCCCCCTTCTAATACACCCCAGGATGCCATTGACCTTCTTGGCCATGAGGGCACAGTGCTGGCTCATGGTCATCCTGCTGTCCACCAGGATCCCCAGGTACCTTTCCCCTATGCTGCTCTCCAACAGGTCATTTCCCAACCTATACTGGTACCTGGGGTTGTTCTTGCTCAGATGCAAGACTCTACACTTGCCCTTGTTATATTGCATTAAATTTCTCCCCTCCCAACTCTGCAGCCTGTACAAGTCTCGCTGTGCATCCGTACCCTTTAGAGATTTGGTATCAGGAAACATGAACAAGAATTTAAAAAGTAAAATAAAAGGAACTTTATTATTTCAGTGAAAATCTTTAAGCCTGAGATGTAGGGGGGAAACGTTGCCTTTCTCATTTTGATGTAATCAAAGCCTTTATGTAATTTGAGCGTTGGTGGAGAACAGTCTTCCTGAATCGTGTTTACCAGTGGGAGTTTCAGAACTGGTATGTAGGTGGGACCTAACAATAATACCCCACACATCTCACTGCTGCTCTGCATGGATTGGGCTAGGCTGGTATGAAGACTATAGCCATCAGTGTTAGCTTCACCAATTTTAACTTGTACAGAGGGGATTAGACTTATCAGCACTTCTGTTTTAGATGCACCAGCCATGTGATTGGGAAGGAAATGACACTTAAATTCCTCAAGATTTGGCTACCACCCCCATCATGCGTTTAGTATAACTTTGCATATTTTTAATTTCTTAAATTAGAAAGTCGCATTACCATTAAAGTAACCCATCAGATAAATTATGCAGGACCCACATGAGCTGCTGTGCATGACTGGAATTCCAGCCCCTCGTCCTGCCTGTGCGCTTTTCACTGAAATGGGTTTTCCACCATGGGACCCCCAAATGGTTTTCTCACTGCTCGGTTAGGCTTTGAGCAGAACTTCTGTGGTTGCTTGTCCAAATGTCCTAGCAGAGTCTGTAAATCTCAGTCCAACTATCCTTTATAGTGAGTGTGAAACCATCTTAGGCTGGACATTAGGAAAAAATTCTTCACAGAAAGAGTGGTCAAGCACTGGAATAGGCTGCCCAGGGAGGTGGTTGAGTCGCCAATGTGTTTAAGAATCGACTAGATGTGGTGTTGAGGAATATGGTGTAGGGGAGAACTTGTAGAGTAGGGCTGATGGTTGGACTCAATGATTCCAAGGGTCTCTTCCAACCTAAATGATTCTATGATTCTATCTTCCTCCTTTCTATCTGAAGCACTTGGACCCTGATGCAGACCTTAGAATCATAGAATCATTTTGGTTGGAAGAGACCTTCATGATATCAGTGAGCAGTGGACTAGATCTTCACTAAGCAAAGTTAATCAAGGTATTTGGAGGTCACATACACAGAATTTGTTTATGTTTTTGTGACTGGAGAATACAATTAAATGCAGGTCTTTGCCTGTTTCATGGTGAGCAGTTAAAGCATTGATACTGAAAGATGTACCATATCCAAAGATGGGTGAAATCTGCAGTAATTCCTCCAGAGCTAAATGAACTTTGCTGCAGGAATTCTCCTTATTAAAAAATTAGTGCTTAAACTGGTAGTATACTGCAGATAGTTGTGCACCGTCATTGGAGAGAAGCAATAAGGAAAGTTTTCACTTCATCTGAGACTTTATGACTATTTAATTTTTTTATCTGATGTCTTAGGGTAAGACAGTCCAGAGAAGTCCATCCAGGTAGTGCTGCTTCTTTTTGTGCAATGTATTTGGTTTTCATAAAATCACTGATTAAAAGATATTGGTCATTGTCTTGACTTAATAGGTTTTTTTCTACTACCTTACTATCCACATGGAGAATGCTTTGCTTTAAGTATATCCTGTGGATGTGATATCCTTTTTCCTCCAGTTTTTTTCTCTATAGTGAATACTGTTTGGTCAGTTTTATGGTGCCATCTCCATTCTGTTACTGTTAGATATCCCTCAACATTAATATCTATCTGTGAGAATTAGCTAGCAGGTGGAGTAAGCAGCCAAGGTTATGACCCTGGTAATGCTCTCATGTCTCATGTTTTTTATTTGTTTTTCTTATCTGCAATACATAAATGATTTACAGCAGGGTAGGTGTCCTTCATATATTTTCTTCATATAATTCTTTGAGTCTAATGCTAACTGAGATATTGAATCACTCAACTGTTTTCTCTCCTGGTGAGGATGTAAGATAATTTAAATGGCAGTTTCATATTTTTCCCTCTGGAAACTGAGTTTAGCTGTTGCTTCTACAGGGGGCAAAGCTATATTCTTTATATACCCGCTGATGAAACTTAACATAGATTTGAAACTAGGTGGAAACAACAAGTGGAAGTAAAGTTTTCTTCATTCTCTTCCTCATGTCCTCTTAACATGCTATTGTTTCAGCATGTTGTACAAGTCTGCAGATGCTCCTCACAGCAAAGCAAAGAGCTGACATAAGTATTTTTGGTACAGATCGGCTATACTTGTAAGGTTTTAGATCTACATGTCTAGCTGGTGTTTGAAAAACATCTGTTTTACAGCTTGCCCTTTCTTTAGCTCCAACACAGTCTCTTCCCAGTTTTCATTCGAGCAGCCGTGGGATAATATGAGTAAATTTCTTACAAATCTACTGACATATATGGAACCAGAGTGAAACCAGAGTATTCAATTTTGCTCTCATGCTGTACATTCTTGATGAGTCTTTGTCAAGCCAGAGCTGGCTAGCATGTATTTCTTGCATCTTTATATAGTTAGGCAAAGAAAACAAACAAAAACTGCTTCACTTTTGATTTTAGTACTCCTGGCTTTTATACCAAATATTCACCCATAGATTCTAAGAGATAAATAGCTACGATGCTTTTTTCTCTCTTTGCTGGGCCATTAACATGGTGTCGCTTTTCTTATTCCCTCATCTGTTTGTCTGTCATAAATGGCAGCTCCTGGAGAAACATCATCAGCCAATATGGTTTATGTAAACTCTTGCTATTTTCTGTGATCTTTAAGATAGAAATTACTTAAAATATTTTTTCCTGCACAGAATTCATAAAGCTATTCAGGGAGCATCAAATGGAACTTCCTGCCTGGCATGACTGGGAAACAGGCATTTTTGGTCTTTCAAAGCTGTTTGTTTACAGAGCTTTCAGTCATCTCACTATGTGTTATTGCATCCTATTTCCAGCTTTTTTTTTTAAATATCGGTATCTTTCTTCTCAACAGTAACTTAAATTGGTATATGGAAAAAGAAGCTGTAAAATTCTAAACCCACCAAATATTCTATCAAGGAAAATCAGACTTCACGTTACATTGAAAACAGGCTTAAATACATTCAGCCATAGAAATGCACAGTAGGTCATCCAAAGTACTGTAGTGACATGATTTGGAGTAATAGGAAGGAAATTTGATGCAGCTTCTGAAATTAATTTCATTTGAAACCATGAGAACTATAGAAGGCATTCATCATACTGATAATATCTATTGCAATTGCATTATGCTGTGGGATTTTTTTATTATTTTTTTTAGGTAATGGAAAAGAATTTATGCACTTAGAAGGCATGTTCCAGTAGAGCTATTTCTGCTCCTGGATAGGAAATAAACAGGTGGGAAATATGCGCAGAAGAGTCAGACAGGAGAAGTAAGCCCTAGTGTATTTACTGGTAATCCTTAACATTAATCAATATCCCATAATATTATAAATATCGGCAATGAAACAGAAATTGCTTCTATAAAGCTAATTTAGATTAGATTCTCTCTTCTTAAGTAAAGGTGGTATTTGAATTTCTTTGCTGCTTGAATAATAAACTCTTGGATTTCCTAAATTTTTAAAAGTAGGTGAAAAAAATAGAGTGAACAGTGTGCATACTTTAGCATGAAGATGCTGCTTTCTGACCAAAATTATGAACACTGAAAGAAGAAAGCAATAAATGCACTGGTCATCTTATTTATTTATTCCTCCCCCCCTCCCAGTGAGCCTGACCTGATGGCAGCCTGTCCCATTTTGATAGATTATGAGCAAAGACACAAGGCTGTAGAGCGAAATTCACATGAATAAAGCTAAACAGAAATCAATGGGCTTCTTCAATAGAGTTAAATGTATGTATGGGAAGTAATAGATAGAGAAAGGAAATAAATTCAGGGGGCATACTTTAACACTGTATAACAGGAATAACTTTGAACTTGGAAAACATAGATTTGAAAATGGGCTTTATGATCTCCAAATGTGAATAGGTTTTACATTACTGAACATTTTAATTTGCCCAAATTTACATGGTACTAAATGCGAACTTTATGTGATAGCAGATCATAGCTAATTCAAATATTTTAAGTGCCTGTGCCTAGAATTTCCTATTTGGGAATGCATAGTTTAATCCTCACACTTATATTTAGGTAGATACAAATGATCTGACCTTCACAGCATCTTGCATTGAAGTGAAAGATAACCAACGTGAATCTTTCAGTGTACAGCTGGTATCCAGGGAACTGCAAATGAAAAAATCAGAGGTCTTCACTGGTCACATCGCTAGAAACTGCCCTGACAAAAAGGGTTACTATGCAGGAGCATAATAACACCGTGTAGAAATGCATTGTACTGAGGAAGAATCAGGAGCTCAAACTCAACTGTTAGGAGTCGAAACTATTAGTGTGTGAAAGTCACTGAGCTTGTGGCTGGTGTAGGGTACATCTATGTGCTATTCAGAAAAGGGTCAGGGTCTGCAAAGCTTGAGAACTGGAACTCCCAGATATTAACTCAGTTTAATTGTTAGCTCTCTGCAAGGTCTATGCTGAGCCATTTCAGCTTGCTTGCTCCAGTGCAAATATGTTGAGAGGGAAGAGGCCCTCAGTGATGGGGATGAGAATGTAATCCATTTGGGTTTCATAAAGGCTTTTAACAAGGTCCCTCCTAAAGGCTCTGTAGTATCTAGTTGGTTGAAAATCAGAAATCGAGAATATGGATAAGTATTTCGTTCACTTAGTGGAGAGAGGACACCAGTGGAGTCTAAATGGATTTGCAGTAGGGCTCTTACAGTTCAAAATATTTATAAATAGCTTGTTAGAAAGCTGGATCGCAAGGTGACATGTTAGTGATGTGTTGTTGACAAATTACTCATAATTACAAAACAAATACTGATTGTAAAGAGTTACAAAAGAATCTTATGGCACTGGGTGATAAAATGACATAAGAACTTCATCTGTGGTGAATGTAAGGTAAAAATAATGACGAAATGCAGCCCTCAATTTATATACAGTCTACAAGGGCAGTGGATGGCTGTTATTTTGGAATGCAATCTTGGGGGGATAGTAAATATATCCATGAAAACATCAGCTCAGAGCTCTGTGATGGTTTACAAACAGACTGAAAGTCAAGAATATTTTGAAGTAGCACTGAAGATATGGGTTAAACTGGCTTTGTAGATAGATGTTAAACCAGATAGTGCAGTTGAAAAAAATAGTGTTGTGGATTGGTAGAAGTAGTGCTGAAGATCTAGGTTTAATGGGATTTGTAGATAGGTGTTAAATCAGCTAGTGCAGTTGGGAAAGGTAGAAAAGCTTTTTGGCAGACAAACTTTGATGAGGTTGTGGATTGAAAGAGTACACTTCATAGTTTAACATAAAGCTTAATATTGGATCCACCAGGAAAGAAATAGACAGGGAAATAGCGAACAGTGGCATCGCCTTTTTCACCACCATCAAAGACAGGGCATTAGACTGAATGGACTTTCTCTGACCCGTCATAGCAATTCTTATATTCCTGTCACATCTTGTAAATTTATGTACCTACAGTGCCATCCTGCCCTCCCTTTTCCAGAAGGTATATAGAAAAAAAGGTATGGGGAAAGGTGATAAGGAAGATCAGACATATGGAATTGTCTCCATGAGAGAAGAAATACATTGACTATGACTCTTTAACCTGGAAAAAGGATGATTTAAGAGGACATGACTGATATTTGTAGAGGCATAAGTGGCGTGGAGAAGATTTAGAAGGACAAATTTTTTGTTGTCTCTCGTGACACAAAATATATAGGCCATCAGGTGGAATTAACAGAGGTGATGACCAGAATAAGTAAAAGATACTTTTTTTGTGCATCACAAAAGGATTTGTAGATGCAAAATGCTTATTATACATTAAAAAAATAGAAAATTTAATGGAGAGAAAATCCTTGAAGAGCTTTAAAAGGCAAGAATGAGTTATTCATTGGCTTTTTGCATCGGTCAGACCCATGTCTGACCCCTAGATCATATACACCACGTCCATGCAGTTCACATTCAGTCTCCTCTTGAGAACAAGACAACTGAGTCCCTCCAAGGACTTGGACATGGCAATACAAATGCCATTGTTGTGCTTTTACAACCATTGCTGTGGAGGACTATGGTAAATCTGCCTCATCAATTGGTTAATTTGGGGTTGCCATGCAGATGAGATGGGTTATATGTTATGTTGTGTGGACAAAGCTAGTCCTGCTCTGAGCAGCATGGACACAAGTCGGTCTGCTCTAGATGTTCCAAAAGCCAGAATTTACTTCCTAGTGTGGTCCACAAAGCTGACAAGGTAGTCAAGATATATAAGGTCAGGTTCAGGAAAGGTCTGGCCTCAAGGTTGCCGGGTGGTGGGAGGATAAGCCAGGGAAACAGGCTCACTGTGTTTTTGGTCACACCTCTAGCTACTGCCTGGTATCAGGATCAAGACAAGTGTATCTGTTCTTATCTAGAGAGTGGCAAGGGCTTATTGCTGGAAATAACAACACGTGTTCCAAAGTCAGTGTTATTGCCTATAAATTATCTTTTTGAATGAGAATGTCTATCAGACATAAGCATGCTGTAATCTTGTATTATTAGTCTCACCAGAGACTGTACTCAGAACCACAGAATCACAGAACGGTATGAGGTCACTTGCAAACCCATGTAATTCTGTAATATCTCCACAAAGTAGATCACGTAACTCAGAGAATCACAGCATAGCTGAATTTGGAAGGGACCGTTGGAGATTGGTCAGTCCAACCTCATTGCATATTTAAGAAAGTTATGAAATTCAGATTTCAGAAGATGTATAAGCCACAGACATTTGGAAGAGCCTTTTTATCTTTGCTATGCCTCTCCACCACTCCCAATCAGATAAACTAATCTTACAGATCTGGAAAAAAGAGCATCTTACTGAGACCATCTGACCTCATCTTGCATTTGTGATTTTAGTGTAGGAATAATTCAGTTTATTGTTACTTAATGTTGCCCATGTCTCTCAATAGGGTGGCTTATCCCTTCGATGAATACATTTGGCACTACATTCCTAAAATGCAAAGCATATGCTTAAAAAGACAAAATTATATTACAATTTTACAAGTACAGGCTGTTTCATTTTTTCTGTATAAATTAGTTTGGCTATTAGAATGAAATCCCAGTAATTTTTTTCATTTTGCATATTAAAAAAATCATAGCTCCTGAAATGTGTCATTACATACAAAATAATTTGATTCAAAATTCCTGAACGTTGACTGTGCTAATGCCTACTCCTATTTGTAAACCTTCAGTAAAGTCAGTGAACTGAGAGGAACTACAGGTAAGAGAAAAACAGTCTAAGAGGTACCAGGAAGGGATCGTGATTGCTGTATAATCCAGTGGATAAAAGCATATTATGCCTTTCTGAAAATAAAGTTTTAAAATAAATGTATTTAAGAACAGTTTTGTTACACTCTTCAAGTGCAAAAATGAATTTTATTTTTCATTTATGTATATTGGTGTGTTCTGAGTATTAGCTCTGTGCTGTTAGCTCTGTCCTTAGAATACAAAACCTGAGTGTTTGCTGTCGGAAGGTGGTGGTACAGCTCGCATTGGTGTAGGCTTCTCCTTGATTTATCACTGCACTAGGACTGAAGGTCACTCAGTGTTTTGTATAAGGAATTCATCTGACAAAAGCAAGATCTGAGTTATCAAGATACATTTAAAAAGAGAATGGAAAGGATAGGGAATTAGGGGTTTAAAAACCCCAAATCACAGGTTTGATCCTGTAAAGTACTGGGCGCTGTTGCTCTATTTCAGCAAGACTTACATGTGCTTAAACCTTTTGTTCAGGGCTCAGCATTTAGCACTGTTTAATCTCAAATGAATAGTTCTTAAAAAGAAGATTGATACTTCCTTTCATCCACAGATTTCAAAGGACTCTGTGAACAGCTATGTACAGAAACTATATAATAAAAATGAGAATTCAATGGTGCTTTCACAGTTAAGCGTAGTAAAGAAAAAGACAGGAAATCAAAACAGAAACCTTCACTTTCTCATGTCAACTTTTCATGTTGGACCTATATATAGTTTTATTTTCCTGTCTTTTTTCCTGTTTATTTTCAACATGAAATCCTCAGACTCCTCATTTGTGTCCAAAGCTGTGAACTCATGCAGAAACATAGGACAGGATGTGTCTTCTGAGATCCCACATCTTGTCTTTAAACTGTGGGTGTCCTGTCGAGAGGAGAAGTGGCTGTTGTGTATTCACCTCTCATCACTTTCCCAAGCAGGAAGGGAGACAGAGGGAAACATTCAGACTACAGCTTTAATAAAGGTAGACTCTACCTCAAAAAAGGTAGAGCAGACGTATTTGGGTATTCATCTGAAATAAACCCCAAGAAGTTTCAGCCAGAAGTGGTAAGAAGATGGCCAGGGTTAATTTGGAGCCATTGTAGTAACTGGGTGCTACTTGTTTAGGGTGCTGGCAAGGGAATCTGTTCCCTGTCCAACAACTAAAGGGACATGGTACTTATATTTTGTGTTTGGTTGAAAGGCTGAATTTCCAAACCCACAAGATTCAGTATTAAATGGAAGTTCTGCACATGAGCATTGAGAAATGAATGACTGCATTCTAAGGGCAATATTTACTGATTTCTTCAGGCACAGTTAATGAAACAAAAAAGAACAGAACTTTGCTTTCATTAACCGTAATAGTAGTTTAGCTATTTTCACAGCATTAATCTTGCTGTTAACTGTTCTTTTCACATCATGAGAAGACAGCATATGACAGGAAAAATCTGTAACATCATTCAACATCTGATTATATGCCCTTTTTCCTCAAAACCAATTTGCATGCCTACAAATACCAGTGTTTCCCAGTGGAATTGAAGGTGTAAAATATTGTCTCTCGAGCTGAAAATTATTTAGCCAAAGATTTTTCAGTATTTGGGAATTCTGGCTGGGTGATTTCAAAAGCAAACCCATATGTCACCTACATGGTTTGGCATTTCTCCAGTTGCGTAGAACATAAGTGGAAAAGTGGGGAGGGGGGAAGAAAAACCTAGCACTAATTAGATGATAATAAATACAGGTGCTATACTGTGTGGTGTAATTCATCTTCATAGCAAGCTATGGGATGAGTCAGAGCTACCAGATTTGGAGGGATACTGTTTTGTGCATGTATATTCCTGGCACACGCTAAGATCCAAATTAAGGTAAAACCGAGAGGGTTGTGTAACACCAAGATGCTTTTCAAGGTCACGGAAGTGCAGTATTGCCTAGCTATGGAAAATAAATTGTATGCTTTTTGTTTGGTTGGGTTTTGTCTCGGGGCTTCTTACTGTAAACGCAATTAGTTTAGCACCAGGAAAATATGTGATTTTGGTGATAATTTGGAGGCCCTGACCTGGTCTTCTCCATGCCCCATCCCCCTAGACTTCCCAGCAATTCCCTTCCCCATTCCAGGCAGTGAGATGCCTCCCCGAGGATGCCTCATGAGGTTTGCTGAGACGATGTTGGGAGTACCCTGCCAGCTATCCTGTATAACTTGCTGAACAGGGAAAGCTGTTAGACATCTGCCCACTGTTTTGCTCACCCCCCTCCCCTTTCCCTACCCATCAGAGCTCTGGCTAAATCAGCCTCTGGGCTCTTTCTCTTTCATGTGTCAGAGACCATCATGGAGGTTCTTTTATTTTAAAATTCCCAGAGAGAGAAGTGGATTCAGATCATGTAGATTTGACTCATCTACAGCTCTTTTGGTACTCAAATTGGGCAAGTGTTACTGGTACTGAGGGGACTGGTGTATCTCACCTGCTGATGGGGTGTCGCATGTGTAGCCACATGTTACGTACTCAAGAGCAAAGGCGCAAAGGAGGAAGGAATCTATTCTGTGCAAATGGACAGTTAAAAACATGATTAGAGACTGGCCTTACATTTGCAGTGGCTGCTTCTTTAATGTGAAAGCTCACTGAGACATGCTTGTGTCTGAAATAACAGGAGAAGACACAGTCATGCTCCAGCCTACAGGAATTTACCACAGTAATACGTTGTGTGGTTTTGTAAGAGAAATTACCACACAAAGAAACATGCATTGCATTAAAATTTGATTGAACAATTAAAAATGTCTAAATAATTGAAATGCAGAGGCTATAAAAGCTTTCCATTATTCTCATGGAGAAAAAAATATTTAAAGCATGGGAAGCAGACATTATTCTGGGGCAGCAAATAGCTGATATTTACAGTATGGATTACTCAATTTTCTTTTGCCTGATGGACGGGGCTCCCAAAGCTTATTGTGGCTGTTTTGTCGTTTATATAAGACACGTGGCTGCTGTGATTTGCTTTTCTCAGTATCCCCTCCCCCATCAGCAGAAACCTTTGAGCTTCAAACACAGATGTTATTCCGTGCTCTTTGTGTGCATGTATGTGTGTGAGTGTAAAACCATTAAAGAAAGACTGCATGGTTAATATGCTGGAAACCCGAAGCTGAAGCGCAGGACTTGGCTGGTGATTTAATTTCCATTTCTTTATTACAGGGAGAGGTTAGTGTGGACTAAGTGTAGGGCTAATGTGTACGAACAAGAAGTGGTTTAAAAGCAGCCACGCTGCTTATAAAATCAGCGATTTAACGTAAGCAGGGCTGGCAGTTTCATTAAATAATGCTATGATCTCTCAACCATATTCTTAACTAGGAATCTCCCCGTAGCAAAATACATAGCTAATCAACCTCCTAGCCTGTCAGTAAACTTGCAGGGGAATTAAATCCTGGAGGAAGAAGCCCGTAGCCCCGGAGGAAGGCTGAGTGCATGTTTCACTGTCGTCTTTTCAGCTCATCTCAGTGGTCCCACTGCTAGAATGTGCTCTGTTGTCATGGCAACCCCATCTCCTGCTTCCTACAGGAAAGATTAGCTCGTACTGTGCACTGGAGAGAATTTAGGGGAAGTCAAGCTAATCCCTGGGTGCACTGCGAGAGAAAGGTTGGACCTCGCCTGAGGGATGCTGTATCTGCAATGATAGAATTGGCCTGCCACAGACACTGGTATTTAAGTTGAAGAGCAGAATTCACAGTAAGTGTCAGATCCTCCAGAGAGGAATATTGAATGAGGTTTTCTAAGTCTTGGTGAAGACTGTCCCATGCCAACAGTGGAATGACAGCAGGAGGCTGTGTGTGGAATACCAATACGTTTCACCCATTCAGGTGGTATTTCAAATATAGATTTGAAAGCCTCAGTTCCCTGGAAACTAGGTGATAAAATTTTAAAACATCACGGTGAGATGCGCACCTAGAAATCTGAAGCATGTCTCATTTGGTGTATAAAGCTGAGCAAGCGACGATGAGCGTGCCTGGCAAACGGTGTGTGCACTGTGCGGCACTGTGCTTGAGAATTCCTGTGTGCTGAAAAATAAGCGGGAAAGCGTGATGAAACCGATCTGTGTGTGCTGCAAACTCAACTGCAAAAGTGCTGAACTATCAGATTAAGCGTGAAAATTTACAACTCCTGGTTCAGCCTTGTTTTTTCTTCCTATTAAAACCCAAACAGAGAAAACATGAGCTTTTTAAAGGTACAGTCAAAATATTTGAGGAAAACTCATTTTACTGTAGCTAAATTAGGGTGGTTTGTGACATGATGCAGCATGTGAAATGTGTGTTTGTTTTCTTGCTGGTAGAGTTAATCAGAGGGTATTCTAGCTATTCCATTTCTGGTTATTTTAATGCTTTCTTTGATATGATCCTGTATGCTCAAGGCTCCCAGCTTTAAACTAGACTAGAGTGTTTGCAGTAAGATTTTAACTGTCTGCTTTTTAGTACTGCCAGCTTTTCCTAAACTTATTTTTTTCAGCAGTTTGTATGTTCAGCCTATGTACCTTGATGTTTTTAGTATGCATGCTTTTTTCTGTTGTGTTTTTAATCAAAAAATAACTTTATAATTATTAACGGTTATTTAATATATAGCAGTGTTCTCTAAATCAGATCTATTTATGCATATATGTGTTTTGCATGTATGAAAATGCATGGGTGAATGTATGTTTCTGCAATACATACATGCATATACGTGTGCGGACAAGAGGGGTCTTTGTTTTAATGAGGCCCGTTAGTGATTTGTGATAATAGAACGCCGAGGCAGTAAAAGACCTTTTTTCACCTCAAAGGATAGGTATTGTTTTGGTATTGGAAATGTTTATTGTTGCCAAAACCTAATAAATACACTCAGTCTGCTTAAAGAAAGAGCATATGTTGTGTTTCTGTGTTTGTCTGTAGAGTAAAAAGGGAAAGCAGCTTGGCTGATACTGGTGAAACTGCACCGTGTTGCCTTTCCAGAGACTTGGGTCAATGGAATAGCTAGTGAAGGGACATTCATTTTTTTCTTCTCCCTCCAAGGCAGCTCAGAAAGAGTCACCTATCAGCTCCAGATTGGTTAGTGTATGAGCGGTATGCCCTGAAAACTGCCTTTCCTTGGCTGGTTTAACAAATAGTGTGAACACTGATAATCAAAGGCAATGTCTTTCTTCTTTGGAGTTAAAAAACTTGGTAGCCAATGTACATCTATTATATGGAGGGCTATAAAAGTAAACACAAAAGGTATGGAAGCTTTAAGCCATCCATTATTCAGGCTGGCCCTTGAATCTGTGGTAGACATATGGGTGACAGGGAATCCACACAATCCCGCCAAGCAAAGCGGGGATTGAGGTAACAGAAAATGTATCAAATAAATATTTTTCATTAGAAAGAACACGGAGAAATTGGTGTTTGTAATCGCAGTTATTGTTTGTTATCCCTCAAATTAAGTTCCTGATTAAAATGTGATAAAATAACACAAGGAAACATTTATCAGAGAGTTCATTGTGTGTTTTCTCTGCCTCTGGGATGCTAAGTTTTAGAGTGCCACTTTTAAACATAGCTGTTTACAACTTCAAGAAAAGCCAACCTGCCTTTGTGCAGGTGGTTAACTGCCCAAAATGTGTTTGCACACGCCTTGTGTGTCCTTTTATTAAATTAAATTATCGGAGATGTTGGATTTCTTTGTCTCAAGGTCATTATTTGTTTCCCCTTTTTTTTCTCCAGCATTCAACTTGTGCATGGAATAATGTGGGCTGGTCAAATATTTTCTCAGCGTTTTCTGTTTTCTGCAAAATATGTGATTTTAGGAAGTGGGTCCAAGTTTTATTAGGACTGGGGTTTCACAAAGGAACTAGAAATCCTTATCTGTATTTCTAGACAGCTTTAAGCACCAATTGTAAACAGGACTAACTGCATGTGAGGTTCAAAGCATACACCCAAACCTGTAAACTGTGCTCCCTTCTCTTCCAGGAAAAGGATGTGAACGCTCCTTGTTGCAGTGGAGCGTATTACACCAGGGCAGGTACCATTGATAGAGACTGCTCACGTTCAGGAGTCCAGGCCTCCAAACTTGAGGGAGTTCCTGTATAAACTCCATTTCCATTAAATAAAATTAATTTCCTGGAGTTACGAAAAACTAAAAAGAATCAAAAAAAGAAACTACTTGCTGTATGCAAAAAAGTCAGAGTTCCTAAACTCTTAAAAATAGTAGACATAACATGTTCTGCCAGGGCTCCTCTGGGGCACTCTCCAGTTGAGAGAACTGTTGGTTTCCCCACAGCAGTGGGTCACTCCTCTGCCCAGCCTTTTCATTCCATTTCTGCCCAAAGTTCCTGCTCCCTGTGGGTATTGCCCTCTTCCTGTACTGCCTTCTCCCTGGGCCACTGTGTCCTAGCGTTCAGGCTGGCTGCTGCCCGCATGTTCAACTGGCTAACTAAATGCTCATTTCCATGCATAAAAGTAAGTGGGATGATTTAATGTTCATACAGTTTCACCAGACCAAGGTTTTGAATTATGGCACCAATCAAAAAAACATTATTGATAATGTGTCACTGTTTTTCTGTGAAACTGACTAGTTTCTGACTATTGCAAACCGCTCGCCTCCTTGTGCAACACCACTTCTGCCTATAACCCGCCTTTGGAATTCATGATGAGCAATTTGCCTCTCCTTCATTGAGATAGTTATGCAAGGAAAAATAAGCAAAATGTTCTGCACTTCCTGATGGCACACTGCACTTCACAGAACCTGGCTGCCTTTTAACATCCACAAATAGTGATAAAATCACAAACTCTATTCCATCCCAGCAGGAATCTTGATCTTGCTGCTGGTATTCTCATTAATTCAGTTACAAAAGTAACAAATTTATACTATATACAAACTTTACATGCAATGTATGTGTCTCTCGGTATCAGAGATTTATCCCTCATATTTTACTAAGGTAGCAGCAATAATGTTGGTATTTTTTCTTGGTTGCCAGGCATTATTTTTTTCCTGAGACATCTCTGCCTCTTTAGTTCCTTTAAAATGTACATATCATAGAATCATAGAATGGTTAGAGTTGGAAGGGACCGTAAAGATCATTAAGTTCCAACCCCCTGCTGCAGCCAGGGACACCTCCCACTAGAGCAGGTTGCTCAAAGCCCCATCCAGCCTGGCCTTGAACATTTCCAGGGATGGGGCATCCACAACATCCCTGGGCAACCTGTTCCAGTGCCTCACCAACCTGTATATATGTAGTATTTCCAAAAAAGACTATAAATGGCCAATCTGAAGGCAGCAGAATTGGCCCTCAATGAAATAAGTGTATTTTCAGTTGAAACAGGAAGCTTAAATCTATTGAGATTTTGTATGTCTTTAAACATAAGCTCAAGTATTTTGATTGCTAGTTGAATTTTCCTTTTGTTTAAACAAATCTGTAAAGATTAAAAAAAAAGCTTTTGAGCTTACAATTTGCCCCAATTTGAAACAGTAATAGCCAGCTTCATGGGAATATTTTGATTATTTTAAACCCCCTTTATCTTGATTTTCTCCTCAAAAGTAAAACTGTGAAGCCAGTAATTGTATGTAAATTGCATTAATTTAATGGACTACATTATTTCCCAGATTGCACACATTAACTTCTGTTCACTCTAGTGAGATTAAGATCATATGCACCCAAAGGTAGATTCCAGCCCTGTCTATGGTTTTCTTCTGACCAGCTTTGTAGCAGTTAATTAAAAAGTGCTTTCTCAGTGCTGTGCTGCTGGCTTTGTGGCTTTCTGCGTAATATGTTCTTTATATTAGCTGAAGAGCTAAGCGAAGCAGCAATGTTAATTTCCAGCAGGACCAAATACAAAGGGAGAGAAACAAAGATTTCCTGGGCAAATTCTCTGTTTCTAGTGGTAGTTGAGATACGAGGTGCTGGCTGGCAACTCCTCCCTTCAAGGAGTGGAGTTGTTCTTGTTGCAGCTCCATTGTCCTAGTTTATTCTAGCCCTAATTCTAGCCCTAATTCTAGTATTCTTCTAGCCATAGCAAACTGAAATTTTTGTCTTCTCCGGAGGTCGTTTGTGAGCCCATGGCAGTAGGTGTCTACAAGGAGCATGAGGGACATCCATGCATCCTCTAGGGCAATGCTGAGGTTAGTATCACTAATATCAAACTTACAATTGTAGTAGAGAGTTACACAATGGAAAGCAGGGTTTCTGTTGCTCTGCCAAAAAAGTCCACTTGGAGTTTTACAGGGGATAGGAGGATGAATGTGGGCTCAAGATTTGGGTGATCAATCTTTTCACATGTAATGCATTTTAATTTCTCATTGCAAATTTATTCTTGACAATAGATTAGTTATCGTATCCTGATGTGAACCCCTTTAATGGTCTATCTGTAGGTGGATAATCAGTCATTTTGAGTTTGTAATTTCTCTAGTCATTATGTTTTAAATTGTTTTCTGAAGCATGCTGAGGAGAAGACGACTACTATATGTGTGGGTTGATGGCAACAACAGCAGCAACCCTGATTGCATCTGTGATTTGTGAATGCTTTCAGCTAGCAGCAAACCAACTGTGATCTGATCAAAACTATGTCCGAGGGCAAGAGTGCCATGACATTCACTAATGTCCTTCCATTCTGCTCTTTGCTACTACATAAACTACTGAAGATTGGTTTTGATGGCTCATATTGTGGTTACCACGTGATGTAGAGATTGCATTAGCAGTACCAGTCCTTTTATTGACTGCAAACGTGCTGTCTGCTGTCAGCATAAGTCCACTTCCAATACAAAAGCTCAGCCTCTACTCCCTGCATTTTGTCTTAATTTCCTGCAACAGCAGCTGTGATGTTGAGTTTCACGGGGACTCGTAGGGTAGGAAACTCCAGAAACTGCAGATTTCAGCATTAAAGTTAGAAGAAATGCTATTTGGGAAAAGAGAGACTGCTTGAGAATTGGGCAATGACATCTTTATAGAAGGGACCCCACACCAGTGATACTCAACACACTTGTTGAGTAGTTTTTTGCCACTTTTTGGAGATATTTCAAATTAGAGCTCTCAGGTGTTCATCAACACAAAAAGATAGTGCTGAAATTAAAGCAGCTCTGACAAAACTGTAACCTTCACAGGCTTTTCAAGTTCAGACTGAAAGATCTTGGACCAAAATTCCAGAAGCCTCATAGTATATGATCCCTAGGGTTGAGAGATGCAGGTTCAAACCTCCAATCTCAATCAAGTCATGGAGTGACTTGAGTTTAGGTATATTTTGCGTCATTGATAACTGCTCCATCTCCATCTATATGTGTTTTCCTCTTGTTTGGTAAGGTGCACACAACACAGCAGGATATTCAATGGACAGGAGAGAGGCACTGATTCTGTATCCCACTGTTGTGGGATTTCAGCTAACCTTGGCGAGACAGAATCAGGAGTTTGAAAAATTGTATCTGTTTGCCAAGAATATAATCAAAATATTATAAACTTTTCTGAAGAGGAAGATCATATCTTTAGACCACCTGCTAAATGCTTCTCTATTGAAGCTGACACTTCTCTATTGAAGTTGACACAGGGTAATAGAGGGGTTTTGTTTTAAGAAGGCTGTCCTTTGAGTCCTTCCGATGTTTATATTCATGTTCATGTGCTGAAGAATTACAGATGATAACCATTTCTTTGCTTAGACAGATCAAACTTTTTAAAGTACCTTAAGTGACACATACAATATGATTGGTCATTTTGTGTAAATATTTTTCTGTTTGTTGGAGCCTGTCACACTCACTTAATCAGTCGTATTTAAAGTGTGCCTTCCCCAGATTATTTTGGAATTTTTGAAGCAATTAAATATCAAGCTCTGAAGTTTCTGATTGATTTATATATGCAGAGTAAGGAACAGTCTCAGAAGCTGTCATAGTGCCATTGGCAACAAGCTTTCCCACCTAAATTTCTGTTTGAAGTGCAATCAATAGATTTGCTCAGAGTGCATTTAGCATTGTCAGCTTTCACTTATGTTATTTTTTTGTTGTTGCCTTGGTTTGTATTATTTCTTCTAATTGCAGAAAAGGAAAAATCCGCTGCCTATTTGGGAAAGAGGGCACACTGGTCATTTCATGCTGTTGGGTATTGGTATTTATTGTTTGCTTTTGCACTGGTTATAAAAGATAAAAGCTCACCAAGGTTGTAATAGTTGCTGTAAATAACAGTATTCTATTCATGATCAAGATTGATACCATGTGTTCCACTTTGCAGCATGCATAAATTCCCAGCTTGATCCAATAAGAGGAACTTTCCACCCAGAAGTAATAAGCTTATTCTCTTCTCGAACCTAGTTTTGGATACATGTTCTGCGTTTAAAAATTTTAAACTAAGCTTCTGGAAAACAGTTCCTTCAGAATTAGCACATAATTGTTATTTAGGGAAGGAATTGATCAGTTTATGATGATAATAATTGCACAATGATAAGAATTTCAAAGCAGTGATCTGGGATTTGAAAGAACTTCCCATTATTCTGTTGTTTTGATGGGCATTTACAGATTAGTTAAGCAGGAGAAAGACTACCAGCAAGTGGTGCTTATTCTCTTAATTGTTTGTTTTTTTTTTTCAAACACTACATTTTCTAACTTCTCTGGAAGCTTAGGGACAGGTTTATCATACAGCTGTTTGTCATACAGCTGATTCTGTTTCTAATGTGCATTTCGATTAGATTAAAGTAGCTATACAAGGGTGATCCCTTCAAAACACGAAGTTTATTGTGGGCCAAATCTTGTTTACAGCTTGTAAAGGGAAAGCAAATTGTGTAGTGGATTTTGAAATATCATTGTCCATTGTGTTGTTTAAAATAACACCAAGCTTTTCTGTGAGTGCTCTCGCTCTAGGATCCCCCTTTCTCCCCAGGCTTCTTTTGCAACAGGGAACATCATCTATGGACAGGATGCTTGGTTTACCAGGAGCAGCCTGCTGGTTCCCACGCATGGATCTGTTGGGCCAGCTCAGCAAATGGTCATGTCTCATCATTTTATGCAGCTCTTCACTCTTAGCCAATCCCATATTATAAGGAGGACAAGAAGCAGGTATTAGAGTTGGACTCTTTGGTGTGGTTTTACTCTTTCCCTTTCAATTTAGAATCTTAGTGAGAATAGGACTGATGGTCAAAACATTCTTAAATTTCATTGGTAATGGTACCTTTTCAATACTGTAACGACAGAAGAGGCATGGACTGCAAATTCTGTGTGTGGACTGTCCCGTTGCTGAATCCTGCTGGGCTACCAGAAGCCTTTAAGTGAAATAGAAACATAACCCAGTTATTCTATTTCTTAAGAAATGTCTCCAGGCTGCAAAGAACTGCAAAACAGTTCTTGGATTCTCTCTGAAGGGTGGTATTTTGTTGCTCTACTTTCTAGCCTTGATGAGTAATCTAGTTTTGAGACTTGCACTCAGTGATGTTTCAGCAAGGGCAAACTGATGGCCTCCAATGAGAAAAAAATTTTTGAAAGTTACTAAAATAGTATTACTTTCAAGAAGTCTTAGTGTTTCTTTTGGCTTCTCAGGAACTGTGAAATTATAGTCTTCATACAAAAATTTTCAAGCACAAATAATTTTCAAGTTTTCCCATCTTTCATTTATACTTTTCTTCAATGCACCCTCTCATACTCTGTTCCCCCCATCCCCAAGCACAGTCCTGAGTCCAAGGAAAATTCGAAACAAGAGATGCATTGTCTTAGTCAGGTGGCTTGACAGGGAAAATTTCAAGTCCACAGCTCTGGTGAGGAGTAGCAGTGGATATGCCAGAACTAGCTATTAGACCCTTTGGGCTTTATGAAGTTTCTGGGCATGGAATCATAGTTGGTTCACCAGAGATATTGTGTTGACAGACCATCTAGCAAAATCATACTTTCTTGTCTTCTGATACCTCTTACTCTAGTCCATCTTTAGATGATGTGTGACCAAATGCTCAGCTATATTTTGGGAACTGTAAAAAAAGTTGACTTTGATGACTTTTTTTCTTATTTCTACTTCATTGTCTTCTAGTGACAGGCAAAATATTAACAGACATATGATATTTTCATATTTCAAGAGGAAAGTTCTGCTCAGTTTTCTGCTAGGAGTATAGCAGATGGGCAAATCCAGCAATTTGTGCTGTAAAGTTTGGGGGTCCAAGCAAAGGTTTGGGTAAAATGTTGCTAAGGACCTATGAAGCTCAAAGCAGCCATTGCTGTTTGCTCTTAAGGCTTTTCCCCTCTTCTTCTCCCAGTTTTTACTGATGGAGAGAGTATAATGAGCATTAGATCATCATCCTCTGTAGCCTTGCTGCCTTTACAGAAGAGCAGGCAGCAGTTTGCTGAGGGGTGCAGAGCTGTGAGGCGATCATTTGTCTTGCTTGTGGTCAGGGCTTCACCCTTCCAGAAGAAAGTACAGATTGATACCACTGTGTGAACCCACTCAGCACACTAACGCAGGTAGGCAAAATTTTAGACTTTAAATGGTTTTATTAAAGTATGTGAGTATTTGGGGCATCCAGTCTGCAGATCTTTCCTCTTTGCTTTTGTCTTCTGGCAGATCCTGATGAAGTAAAACATGACCACACATATGCGCATGGTCCGAGCAGTAGATAACTTTAACATAATTCCTTTTAGCCCCATTTGGGTTGATGTTTAGGTACCAACCATGAATCTATGTGTTACTCTCGCCTATTGGTGTCACAGCACCAAATTCTTCTTGTTGCCATTCCTAGCAGGAGTTGCTGCTACCCACAGCAGCCTTCAGCTAGAGCAGCATAAGCCTCTTTCAGGCTGGGCAAGAAAGAAGAGGGTAAGCTGTCTTAG
>VZTM01008672.1:512114-522601 GCA_013400555.1 Jacana jacana
ATGTCACAGAGTGGCAGTTGTTGAGTATTTTGTTATTTAATGTTATAATTGAATAAAATATCTGTCTGTTTTGTGCCTCCAACAAGAAGAGACATTTATCCATGGAAAGATTGTGAATTACTGGGGGGGGTTGTTTAATAATGAGATAAGGTTTACAGCCTGGCTAATGTTGATTCCACTGTGTATATACATGTGTATGTTAAACCTGTGAAATTTACTGTACTCTTATTGAAAAAGCAGAGAATTGGTTTTGCAGTTTGATTTATTCCTTTTTCTTTTCATAAACGTGTGCAGTGAGTGATCTCCTGACTTATTCCTCCACCAATGAAAAAAATCAGTGAGGGCTTCGTTGATTGGCGTTGCACTGAAACTGATGGGCTTTCCAGCTTCAAATTTCAATGCAGCATGATCCAGAGCTGAATTCACAGAAGCCAACCACAGCAGGAAAGTTACCACTTATCAAAAAGAGGAAAAAAAAGTTGTTAATATTAGTGAGGTTAACTGAAGAGGACAATTACTACATATTCTTGTAGTGGAGCAAAGGCAGTCTCATTTAGAATGAAGGGACTGAGCTCTGTGCATATTGTCTCACTCCTGTCCTCTGGAAAAGGCTCTTGCTTACCTCTCAATTCCTGTTCTTTGTTTCTTTGATGCAACACTGACATTTTAGTGGAAACAGAAATAGTGGCATTAACTTTTTGGAGCAGCAGAAAAGGGTGCTTGAAGTTTACACAGGTTCAGAGAGAGACTGGATACTTGCATGGAAAAGAGATCTTTTGAGCACCAGTAGGTTGCTAGAAACCACATCCAGCTCAGAAAGAACCTTGAGTTGAAAATTATTAAGGGCTCAGCAAGCCATAGGAAGAAGAATTGTATATGCTTGCCTTATTCTCTTCTCTAAACATTTCCTAATAGCCACTGCTGGAGATAGGATATTGGACTTAATGGATTTTTTGATCTGACCAACTACGGCCATTCTTGTGCTTTATGGAATGGGGAGTAATAGAGGGTCTGAAATCACCTTTGTACCTCTTAATTCAACCACTGTTCTTTGTCATAATAGGAAAGGGAATGGAGAAGATGAATAGATATAGTTGGTTTTGTCTGGCTTTTAAGTTATGTATTGAACTTGTGCTTGAAACATGACTGGTGATGTAAATGAAGCATAACAGAATACATAACTGTGACAAATTGGTATTAAACAGTCATTGTGAAAAGCGGTGGGAGTGAAATGTGACCTCGCCTTTTTGTCAGTTCTTTTAGAAAAGGCTCTATAATTATTTTGTGTTACAGAAGTTTCCATGAGTCAGCACTGTGCACCACCTTTTGTCTGATTCATGGTGTTCCTCTCCCAAAACTGCTGCCTGTCAGTTGCTGCCAGTAGAGTGTTTTTTTCAATAGCTCTTTTTGGGAAGATTTGGTAGTGTGCCTTGGGTTTGTGGAATTACAGAAGTAATGTAACTAATTTATTGCTTATGTAGAGTATTATTTTCATTAGAGTTGTAGTTTACCATAGGAAGAATAGAGCATGTGCAACGTTGAAGCCAAAGTTTAAAGAGAACAGCATAGTAATTCAAACCCAGACTGGAGTCTGTCACACTTTGGTCTGCAGTACCATCTCTTGCAAGTGATCCTGTTCAAAATAATCAGATCACTAAGGGTGTAAGGTGCTGTTTAGCAAGACCTGGGCTAGTGGTATCTGGCCCAAAGAGATTATAGCAACCTCTATCATACAGGACTTTGGTAGACAGTCTTTAAGAGTGGGTTTTCTGACAGCCTGCTCTTGCAGAGCCAGCAGCTTCAGTCTCACTCATCCCACTCAACTCACTCTCATCCAACCTCCTCCTTTTAGAAAGAACAGTTACCCATCTTACAGTAACTGCAGCTCTTAGGGAAGCTCCGTAAACAGGCAGCTCACTATAAATGTTCATTAACCTGTGTGCATGCTACCTTGGGATCTACAGGCATCAGTGTCTGTTTGGGTTGTGTATGTGCCTACCATCCCCATTGCTAAGAACAGGATGAACAAGGTGTCCCCAACAATAGCCTTGTTCATTTGCTGTGATTAATCGGACTCGTTACCACCGGGAATGCTTTTTGGTTTGTGGAATGCCCTCATATAGACCGAATGTCTCAAGAGAGCCAAAGGTTCTTTAAGGTTAATTGCCTTTCCCTTGTTTTTTGTCTACTTTCTAAAGTAATTTTATCTGTAGGTTATCTGCCTTGCTTCGTGGCAAAAAAAGGGAGCTGTGTTAGAGCTGCTTAGGGATCATGGGGGTCTTGCTTCATTCTTAGTGTTAATGGGAGGGTTCCTTACCTTCCTGACCCATCACTAGGTCTGTCCTTTCAGCAGATCTGAGCTTCCATGTGGCTGTATGGTTGTAGGACTGTGCCACACTACTGCTGTTAGAGCTGAAGGACAGCACTATGGATTACTTGACTAGTAAAATATGGAGTAAGTTTCAGGTAGCTGAAATCTTAGCTGTATAAACTGTTTAAGCATACTGTAAATATTAATTGAATTCTAGCCTGAGAGTTAATTTGAGAAAGGGAGAGGATTTATTCAGAGGTCTGTCTTGATGTAGAATGGCTTGTTGACTCCTTCCTAACCTATCTGCAAGGCACATGAAAAGTCTGGGTGATATATAGCATGACTGATTGCTAGAGTAATGCAAGAGATCCTTCAAAACAATCAAAAAATCTGGAGATTTTTCTCTCAAGAAGGCAGGTGACAGTTGTATGTATGTACCTTGATTTGAGATTCACAGGACTTTGATGGTACTTATATCAGAGTTCATATCCTAAATTTGTGCTCTCGGAAACTGGTGTTTAAAAGACTTCTTATTCCATCCAGATTTGGTGCACTCTTCAACTTTGCTTTAAGAAAGCACTCTTACCGAGAATGGTGTTGAGCATTTGACATACCCTGTTTGAAGACAGTTTTCTCTGGGTTGAAGAACTGTATTTTAACATGTAACAGAAGAATCTCTAATTCTAGCAATATATAGAATCATAGAATCATAGAATCATTTAGGTTGGAAGAGACCCCTGGGATCATCAAGTCCAACCATCAGCCCTACTCTACAAGTTCTCCCCTACACTAGATCCCTCAACACCACATCTAATCTGCTCTTAAACACAGCCAGGGAGGGTGACTCCACCACCTCCCTGGGCAGCTGATTCCACTGACTGAAATATGTTGTTTGCCTATTCATATATCTAGACATTGTTTTGGTAGGAGAACATAATCCTCTAATTAAGACTTGGCAGAAGTTTAGGCTATGAAAAGGTGAATGTCTGTGGCAGACAATTAAGGTGAAGGCTGCAACAGTTCTGAGAATCATAGCCCATATTCAGAACATCTGTTAACTTGCGCTTTCATTGGCATTGTCTCCTATCATTTCCAAGTTTCCTTCAAAAGCAGGGGGAGAAGACCACATAGTGGTGACTGCAAGGCTGGAAAATTCTCAGGCAGGACCCTGGACTTCTCAAGTCTGTAAAACAAAACTGGTGTCACTCTGTGTCTGAGGCCTCCCGGTGATATGGAAGGATAAACTGGAAGCTCTAATGCAATGTGTCAAAATAATATGAAGCTAACTTGAAGTAGGAAAATCACTACAGTTCTTGTTTTGAGAATTACCCCTGACAGAGGGGTACTTGAACTGAAGGTGCCCAAAGAGTATTGGTCACAGCAGGAGATCAGGGTGGAGCTCTGTGCAAGGAGGGAGAAGGAGTCTTTGCATCAGGAGGTTTAAGAAGTGTCAGTACATGAGTAAGAAGTCCATGCCTAAGCCTGGGCATTGCTCCTTGCTTCAGCAAGAAGGCTGATCCAAAGGAATCTTCTCTCTGCTCTTGGAGTCTTTACCTGAGGGGTGATGCTCTTTAATCCCTGGAGGAGGATCTCTGGATAGGTCAGACACCAGCTGGCTGTTTTTGAGAAGTGAAACAGATACATGTTTTGCAGTCAGACTCTCCCTTTTCAGGCTTTCATAACAAAATCAGTTGTAGATGTGCTTCCAGTCTTCCAGCATGCTGGGGTAAAGGTTTGAAAACTGCACAGTTGTTGTGCATTTGGCCTGCCCTTAGCAAGCATCAATGTTTTCTGAGGCCATCATTGCTGGTGCTTGTGGACTGTGGTGGCTCTGGGAGGTAATGAAGTCATGAGCTTGTTCTACAGCCTCTTTCATGACTGCTCTCTGCTCCCTCCCCTCTCAGCTCCCAGTGCCTGTGCCATGGTTCCCTGGAGGTCTTCCTGCAAACCCTGACCTGTGGTGGTGGTTCAGACAAGGGTCTCATTTTGCAAACACGCTGTCCTTGCCTCAGTGGTGGGTTCGGTACCAAGTATCCAGGTGTAGGCTGGTTGTGGTGGAGTTTTATTTTCCACCTCATCAGCCACCCACGGGAAAGGAGCCTGGAGTGACTGCTGACTGGTGTCAGCACACAAGCGAACCTGGAGAGCGCTGGTGTGGTTTGCTCAGCCCCCTGCAGGAGGACAGTCCTGCAGTGGGTTGATGGTGGCTGCCCTGGGAAGGCCTGGCACTTTATTGTTGCTGAGATGTTGTGATAAATCAAGGTGAGAAAACTGTGCAAGCAAACTGCAGGTCCCAGTGCAGTTTGGGTGCTGGGTGAAGTGAGGAGGTGAGATCTCACCTCCTGCTCTCCAGAGGGGCAGTCACCACCGGGGAGGGTGGTTCGAGGAACAGGTCTCCATGAAACCAGCCTTGCCCCTTGGCAGCTGTGCAGTGGCTGTGCATGCTTGCAGGGCTCTGAAATGGGGCAGCTTGGTCAGGGGATGCTGGCGTCAAGGGTGAACATGCATTTTTGCACTTTTTTCCCCAAACCCAGATGTGGGCTGTGTTTCTGATACCTCAGAAACTCTTGCTTTAGAGTAACCTTATTCTTGGCAAGAACCAGAACCAGCTGCCCAAGGCTGAGAAATGTACTAAACCTTGTAATTTAGTTACCTTGGTAACATCTGTAAGAAACTACTAGCGCAAAACCACTACTTTTGCTTGATCTCTTTTATGGCAATACATATTTATGTTTACTTGGCAAAAGTGTGTTTTATAACCAGTGAAGCCATTCTCCTGAACATTATCCTGACAGACAATAGTTCCTGTTTCTAACAAGCAAGGTTCAATGACTGTGAAAGCAGGTATTTAATCTCAGTACAAACTGAGATTTACCATCAAGTAACTAAGCATTTGCTAAGCAAAGCCAAAATCATGTAAATACCGTATTATTGTTTCCAAGTATTATAGTGCTTTATCACATTTACTCAGAAGAGGAATTTTTTCAATAGTTGTGGTTTAGAACAAGCATAAAAGACTTAATTTTTTTTTCATTTGCATTGTAACATTCTCAGACAAGTGTAAGTTTTAGTTGTCAACATTTCACCTCTGGGTGCAGAGGTGGGGGGGTGGAGAAATAAAAGCATTACTCCTTATGATTGCAAGCCAAAACTAACAGCTTTGCTTTGGACTTGGTTATTCTTGGGTCTGGCTCTAGGCACAGCTTCTTTCCTTCTCCATCATTCCCATTTGATCATCTATGTCCTGGTCGTGGCTCCTCTGCACTGGGCAGCCTGGGACACTTGGGTGCTGGCACATGGAAGTTGTTGAGGATCAGATTTGTGCATTGCAGAGTAGGCAGCGCACCCAGCTTTTAGGTGGCTCTTTGCATCCTCAGGTTATTCATTTGTTCCTCTCTTTGCTCCCAGTAGCAGGAAATTTTCTGAGCCTTTCAAAGGGAGGAGCATGCCTCACTCTGTGACTGATTCAGTAATTGATTTAATTAATTTGGAACTGTCACTTGTTAAACTGATAATCAAGAAGCCTGTTAACAGTCTTAAATATGAATCAGTAGTACATAAAGTGTTTCTTTCTTAAAGAAAGAAATCTGTTGTTTTTTTTTTTTTTTTACATATTTCAGAGCTTTTAAAATGAGTTGTAAATATGTCTATATTCTTTAAAAAATTAAAGACCCTGTATTCTTTACTGTGAGGGTGGTGAGGCACTGGAACAGGTTGCCCAGAGAAGTTGTGGATGTCCCATTGCTGGGAGTGTTCAAGGCCAGGCTGGAACTGGGCTTTGAGCAACCTGGGCTAGTAGGAGGTGTCCTTGCCCATGGCAGGGGGGTTGGAACTTGATGATCTTTAAGGTCCCTCCCAACTCTATCCATTCTACGATTCTATTAGAAAGCCATTTACTAGTTCACGATAATAAAATGTTTTTTTTTGAAATTGCATTTAGCATTTA
Organism: Jacana jacana; assembly: GCA_013400555.1. Taxonomy (NCBI): domain Eukaryota; kingdom Metazoa; phylum Chordata; class Aves; order Charadriiformes; family Jacanidae; genus Jacana; species Jacana jacana. The sequence goes on from VZTM01008672.1 coordinate 518,372, forward strand.
ATCTTTTTAGTGTGTTATGCCCTGTAAGAAATAAGACTAAGGGCATGATAGTTTGCTACGGATAAATCCTGCTCACCTTATTCATTTATATAGCTGAAATCCTCAAGTAGCTCCATGCTTTTAAATCAGAACATTTCCATTGCTCTGTTGCAAGTTGGGTTAGGGTACACACTTAAAAGTCTTATTCTAGGAATGTTATGTTTTTTATTGTATATACATTTCTATTTGTAAGAGGTAATGTAAAAGTGGTACATATCAAAGCACAGCTTTATATTTATTGCAGCCATTAATTATAAAGCATTTGGTAAAAACAAAAAAATGTTCCTGCAAATAAAACATTTAAATGATGATTTTTATGGTGTATTTTCATGAAACTAGGTATTTTTTTTCAGGTTTACAAAACAAAGCAATTTAAAAAACATGTTCTGAACGTGTGCCCAGTCCTGTCTGGTTTATGACATAGAAGTGTTGGATGAGTACAGCAAGCAAGCCGCTGATGTGTGATGGTTGTCTGTGGCTTTCTAAGTACTTAATTGAATTAAATAATTAGCCATTTATGCAATGTTTTCTTCACTGCTTGCATTCTGAACTGAGGGCAGTGAATGGTTGTTTTTTTACTGTATTAATGTCAGAGCGTCAACAATTGGATTGATCACGTAGTTTCAAGCATCACTATTTCTGAACACATCCTTTATAGAATGTATCCCGATTTTTTGAAAATTCCATGTGTATATAAATGTGTGTGTTTCTTTTCCATGGAAGTTGTTTAGAAGGACCTGAAAGCAAGTGGTATTTTAGGCTCCTAATATATTAATGTCCATCTCATCCTGTATATCCAGGTTCAAGCTGTACACATTTCTAGCTGCTAACCTTCCCCCTTTTGTTTCCAGCTTCACTGTTTGTGATAAGCATAGGCTTGTACAGCCCAGGGCAGGTACTTGCACCATTAGCAGAACCATGTAAGTTGCCAAAAAAGAGGTGCTTTAGAGAACAAGAAATAAGAAAATCAAGGTCCAAATTCTGCTGCCATTTAATCCATTGCAGGATGATTTTTTAACTAGATAACCCATTGTCCAAAAGGTTGTTTAGAAGTGAAGAGGAGCTGAGTAGTAGAACAGATGGCAAATTCCTGTGCTGACAAACACAGGATACACAAATGCATAAGCATGTGAAGACATGTGTTAATCGTACATTTCAGCTGTAAAATCTTAGAGGTGACAACAGCACACCCAGAATTTCTAGATGTAACTTTCAGGTTCATAATTTAATCCTCTATTGAGCAGTATTTCAAAATAAGTTGACACACAGTGAAGGGGCAAAGTGGGTGAGTGCCTGAACAAAATCAAAGAGCGGATCGTGGTTCCTAGAGTTAACTTTTCAAGTGTAATCTCTCCTGCCAGCAGTGAATACATCAGATGTATTTACATCGTATCTGTGCAAGAGGATGTTTATGGATATGACATATGCTGCTCTGCACCCTTAAAACTTGCGAACTAGATTCTCTGTCGGTACCATGTGCATCTCTGTTGATTTCAGAAATATGCAATATTGCAGTAATGAGCATGGTATCAGAATCTAAATAGATCCAGAGACATATGGACAGACAGATGGGTTAAGGCAGACTTTGTCACTTTGTCCCTAAAAATCCTTTGTGATACTTATCTTTTGTGTACACAGTGACACTAAGGTGTCAGCCCAGATAATTTCCCGCAATTTAGGAATATTTTATGGATTTGCATAAAGTTTTTACTTGAAAATATGGAGGAGTGCGCGTGCACATTTTGTGGAAATGTACTGGTGCTAGTAATATAAGCCTTTTTCATTCTATTTTGAAAAACATTGTGAAGCTATAAATTATGTTTGACTTGGACAGAGATGATGATGTGGCATGTGACTGAAAATATATATTTTTTAATAGATGATTCAGCCGCAGAGAGTTTTAATGGCAATGAGACCGTGGGACACAGTTCCAATGCTTCAGGGGGAACACACTGCAGGGAGATGGCAGAAACCAACAGTAATGGCAAAACAAATCTGGAGCAGGATGAGCAGCCTCTGAACCTGAGTGACAGTCCCCTCTCTGCTCAGCTGACTTCAGAATACAGACTAGATGATCACAGCAGTAATGGAAAGAACAAATACAAGACTCTCCTAATTTCTGATCTCAAGATGGAACGGGAGGCAAGAGAAAATGGAAGCAAGGTAAGATGCTTCCACATGCTCCAGATATGAAGTGTGCAGCTTAGAAAAGGAGAAGATTTGTGAGGCCAAACCAAAGGTTATTCCCAGCTAAGCACTTAATGCAATGTGTCTAATGTTTGTCACATCACTATTCAAATGCTGTACATAGATTTGTATGCTCTGTTACACATATATACATGATGCATACATACATTAAGTGTATGTGGACGTACATGGGTGAACACATATATAGGCTTATATACTCTGCTGACACAAAACAGTGCAGTTCTCCATGAGGCATGAATTTTGTCAGTCCATTTATTGAGAACTGTCTACATTACCCATTTGAAATATATATATATATTAAAAATATGTATATAAGGTAATACATATATATGTATATATACTGGGATACATATATCTATGTATATTTATAGATGACCATCTCATTACACATATTATGTATCTGTGGAATGAATCTATATGAATGCTAAGTGTGTTTGCCCAAGCAGATGACTACATGTGAATTATCAACATCTGTAAGGAACTGATTTGGTTCCTTCCTGATTGTTTGTGTTATGCAGGCACCTAACCTGAATTAAAACTGACAAGTTTGCTTTAAGAAGCTGTAATCCCCCTGAGGGCTTTTCTCTGTAGTTTCCAGTGTGTGGGTAAGGAGAAGTGATGGTTATATTGTTGATGAAGACAGATACTACGGATTAGATATATAGGTTTTTAGTAAGGTGTTTCTCATAACGCCATACTGTAGGGAGGGTGAAGAAATGGCCTGATCATACAATTTATTTATTGATCCTGTTGTTGACAAGATTCTGTTTTTTATATAGCTTTTACAGCAGCAATAATAGGATGTTCTAGTGGAGCCCAAATGCTATTAATGCTAGTCACTAGCTTTCAATAGCCCACTACAAAATAACCTGACAACACAGATGTACTTTGACCACATTTTTTTGCAGGACTTTGAAGTAAGAATGATAGGGAAAATCACTTTTTCTAGGTGTACCCAGAAAGGGATTTTATGTGACTGACTTCTAGAGAACATTTATTTATGCTAAAGTTTTAACTCTTACCTTCATACCTTCATCGCCTGTGCAGTAAAAATAAAAACTTGAACTGTTTTTTTTAGCTCAAGTGGCTGGTGTTGGTGGGTAAAAGAAAGGGAGACCAAATAGGGGATTGTTAGTCTTTCTCTCTCTTGGCCAGTCCAGTTTAGCAAATCATGTGTCCCAAAACTTTCTTCATAAAATCTTTATGAAAACTCATTTATTTGTATGTCATAGCTTTGTTTCTACAAATATTCACTTTATTGAAAATGCTCTGAATAGCTCTAATCTCAGAGTGTGTATACACTCCAGTGCTGGATTTACTCAGTACTTGACTACTGCACAGTGAGTCCCCGATTGGCCGGTATGAACAGTATCTTCATTCGCTCCAGGGCACATTGTTCCAATGAACCTTTTATAAGCCAGTCACCCAAATATTGATAGACACACAGGCTCTTTTGCCTGAGGTACACTGCTGCTTCCACCATTACTCTTGCAAATACACAAATAAGATTGGTGAAGAAAGGGAGGAGTCCTAATGTGGAATTCATTTCTAGCTAAGACAAGAACATAGCCCATTTGTTGTGTTACATTTCCAGTTTTAATCAGTTCTTACCCAGATTTAAAAAAAAAAAAAGGATCAAAAAGTGTTAAAAATCTGTTTGTAATGAATCAAGATGACAATTAAAGCCATCTCACCCTTTGCCATTCTACAAATTTTAAGAGGCCTGAATCATCACCCCCGTAGATATATTCTTTCATCTCTCACTGTCATCCTACCCACTCTATACTGCCAACAATATGCAGATTTGTCTCCCCTTATTGTCCTAAAACACCCCATGTTGCCGTTTACAACTCATTTAAGTATATGATTTATGAGGTATGCAGTAAAGATTATTAAATATGGAGTGAAGACTTCAGAAAGAACACAATCCTTGGATAAATAAAAAAAATGTTAGAGATTTGTAAGCTGAATGTAGAGTTAAAG
>VZTM01008672.1:522619-545974 GCA_013400555.1 Jacana jacana
ATTTTATTTTGATTTAAAAATTTGTTTTTTTTTTTTTTTTTTTTTTTTTTTTGTGTGGCCAATTTAATATTTTACAGATTAATTCTACTCTTACTTTTTAAATTAAAAAAAAAATATTTTTGAAAGGGACAAACCCCAACAATGTGTTAGAATGGAATGGGACTGTGCAGCATCTCAGTGTTTTAAATGTGTACATAAACACTCATGCATCACTGCTACTGTTTTGCCTTAAGTGATACCATACATGCTAAAGAGTCAGAATGTTTTATAAGCCCTAGACCTGATCATGTAAGTCTTCTTGCCTTCTCCTGGTGCTTCAGGTTACTGCCCCTCCAGAAGAATGTTCTGGCCTTTACCGAGCAAATTAATTTTGAACACTGCAGAAGATCAAGCTCCTGGTTGTGTGTTGTACTGGATGCACTTGGGTAAGGGTATCACAAGGAGTTGGCCAGAATGGTAATACTCTGCCAAAAAAAACCATAAAGAAGCAGTAAGGTTAACAAAGTACTTTCACTAAGAGCCAGCTCTCACATCCCCCTTTTACCCAGAATACATGGAGTATGCGAGTTGTTTTTTGAAGTCGTCTAGGAGTTTTCCCAGCACTCTCACAGCATCTAACCTCCAGCCATTCACAGTTACACAGTTATCAGACAGGATTAGACCTGAATACTGGCAGCACTGGTAGTGATGGGTAAGCAAATATATTTAGCGGAACCCATATTCATGTTTCCATGGGATAAATCAACTGCAGTGTTCAACAAATACCAAATTTATATACCATTTCTTATAATGCAGTATTTTTATGTGGCAAAAAATTGAGAAAAGTTATGTGAGAAGTTAGTGAAGAAAATTTCTGGTTTCTAAATTAAAAGAAATATATTTTAATTATTAGGCTAGCAGTGCAGGAAGTAATAGATTATACTTCCTCCAGCTTGTACAATGGCCCATTCAGCCAGCAGAAGAAGTTAGTTGCTTGAGATGACCAGGTCTTGTTGAAATCCAGAGGCAAAGGGCTGGAGCTGGAGAGATCTGTTGGCTGACTTGTTCCTTACCTGCTCTGAGTCTCCTTTTTGGATCCTGCATCATATATATTTTATTAAATTTGAAGCTGCAGTTTCTCTGGTCAATCTGTATCCATTCTGACTTGTCATGAGGTTTAATGATCACACATCAGGCACAAAAAACCCAAAAGATAACTCTTCTTGATTGAAAAATTTCAACATATTATACCACCTTCACCAAATCACAGATTTTCAAGGCATTTTTTCTGAAAACAAGCAGTTATATTAAACTGTATTGTAGATATTTGCCTGTACAACTGCTTTCAAGACGGATACTTCCTTCACTTGTGTAGTGGTGGGCTCCACCATTTGGCATTACAGTTCTGATAGATAATTTTTTACATGCTGCAGAAATATGATCAGAAGATGCAGTTGAGATAAAATGGCAGGTTCTCCATCATCTTTTCTTGGAAAATCTGACAGCTAATAGGCAAATGTTTTTTGAAAATGGTTACTTTTTTGCGGAAGTTAAAGTTTTAGAATATTTATCTTTTCAATACCTATTTGAAGCAATTATATGCTTATGCTGTATGAAAAGTTTTTTAGATAGTGGCCTCATTATGTGGAAGAGTCTTGGATGTCAAAACAGGGATACTTAAGATTTTCCTAAAGTCAGGCATTTCTAATGTACATAGAGGAAGTTATTAGTGATTTGTAAGCAATGTAGTTTTTTGGGTATAATAAATCAAGTTTTCTTGCCTGAAAAGACTCTGATGAATAACTGCAGTGTAGATAACCCTGTGAACAAATTTTAATTCAACTTTTCAAGCTACTAGTGTATATTATTTAAATAATGCTCTGTTCTGTCTCTTCAGAATAGGACTTTTAAAACTGATATTGATAACTCTCTTTAAACAAGAATTACTTTTCAGGGGACTTTGTAACTTTACTCTTTGAATCCTCAGTGTCAGGCAGTGAGTACGTGTGGTAACCTTTTTGTGTAAAAAGACCACATGCTGAGTATAGTGGAGGGAGTTGCCAAATTGTAACACAACCTTAAATTCTGGTCCAAAATGTTTTACCATTCATTAAAAAAAAATGCTATGCAAGGAACAAATGGGTTTTTCATAGTGTTAAATACATATAGGTAAGTAAGTATGTCTATGTATATACCTATACTTTCCATATCAGCTTTATTAAGCTGATGTTCTCCAGTAAGACTCAAATGTTTGTGGCAGTAGAACTTGCTACAACCACATAGGTTAAACTGAAGTGAGTGAAATTTTGTATATATAAAGCTGCAAAAATATATACATAAATTTACCTTAACAGGGCTGTGTCTTTGTACTACAAAAGTACTCATCTGTAAATGCTCTGCAAATGCAGTCCCAAGAATTCAAAGAGTTAAGTAAATAAATCAATTATTTTAGATCATGATATACTTATGTGTGAGACTCCTGGGTTTCTTTATGGCCATGGTGAAGTCTCTGTAGAACTGAGATTTTTGATTTCTGATCCTTGTGTTGCTGCTTTTTCCTAGTCCATATATTTTATTCTGAAAACTCATTATATAGCTTTATCTCATCCACATCATTTATTTCATGAACTATAGCAAGCCCACTCCTTTTAAATGGTTCTGTCTTTCCTGCATTTGGATAACAAGATTAATGTGATAGAGTATGGGAAAACAGGTTTTTGAGCTAACCAGCCATACTTATCTTCTGCCGTGTATTTTACCTAAATTAATAAGTAGTTTGTTATGCCTGTATTGCAAATGACATTTCTAATATGCCAAATGTCTCTTTGGGATTTCCCAGATAGAAAAATGTGCTACTGATCATGAATGTCTAAGAGATCCATTAAAGTGAGGTAACAAGGAGGACATGCAGCGTGTGTCCATTTTGTCAGGATACCTGCTAATTGTGGACAGTTGGATTGTGTCTTCTACCAGACAAACTTTCTGATAGAAAAATTGGACACCTCCAGGCCACCTGGATGCATGGTGGGCTAAGTTAATGTGCATTATGTTTAGCTCGAGTGTGTGGAGAAGTACACAAGATAAGTAATTTTTCTCTAAGTCTGAAAAGAAAAGCACAGTTTTAAAGGAGAGAACAGTAAATAATGATTGCTGCTTACAGTGACCTTTAATTATTATCCAGCTTTCTAATGTGCATGTTATTATAGTTACAGTGGTTCACAACAAGGCAGAGCTTTCATGTAGTTTCTAAAAGGACGATCTTACTTTCTGTCCCTCCTTTAATGCTGGGCTTTTAACGTGTTTCTCAAGCTTTTTTCTTCAGCCTGATGTAAAGAACAGTGTTGCTGTCATGGGCCACTGCCAGGGGCTGTTTTCTCCCAACTATTGCAGCTTCAATCTAGTGTTGTAATAGATGGATTTACATTATGGCAGAATCACCTGGCAGTCTGTCCACTTTTAAGACAGATCCCACTCTACGTATGTAAAGACTGTAACCTTGCATGCGATCTGAAAGCCAGAGCATATGTGAGATCCTGGGTGAAGAGGCATTTGAAGTTCCTGCACACTGCTGTAGTTAAAACTTGAGCTACCTTTGGTGGTTAGTCCAGCTTTAGAGTCTTGTAACGCCTGCTCTGCTGGAGCTCGTGAGCACTGAAGCAAAGCGAGCACAGCTGCCCAACCAGGCGGACCCGAGTGGGCAAATATATGGATGAGCTTGTTCTAATCTGATGGTGCACATGGATTTAGCCACAGCCAGGCACTGCCTCTGATGAGCAAGATAGAGCTTCAATGGGTTTCTTTCTCGCTCTTCTTTTTAAAAATATGTTTGTATCAGTAAAATATGAAAGGTCATTCCAGGCATCCAGTGAACATCATCACAGGTGACATTGCATCTCTGATGCATGTGAAGTCACTGTGTAGCTCCCCTCTGCCCTTATTTTTTGTCTACAGGTTTGCTTTGGGAAATGCTTAGAATATAGGGGAGTATGTAGCTTTTTCCTAAGCAAGTAAATCCTTGGGAGTTTCGTTGGGCTTTTATATGGACCAAAAATAGCCTATTAGTATTACTTCACTTAGGAAGCAATTTATTAAAAGCTTTCCTTAATGAAAGGTGAAACAAGTGTGCATCTACTTGAAGCACAAGGTTAAATGCAGACTGCAGGAATTTAGTATGTTGAAGAACAGTGTTGGAGACTTTTTTTCTTTCTTTTTTTTGTTTTTTACTTCAGAAGTAAAACCTTTCTCATTTGTTTTTCTTTCATCATAATTCATTATTTTTATTTGAGTGGCATAGATAAGTTTCAGCTGAACTGGAGCATTGTCCTATGGTACTTACATGATATGGTTACCTTAGGTCTAAGCAGGAAGAAAAGTTGGAAAGGGTAAGATAGAAGTGTCTCCTCTTCTTTTGAGGATACTGTTAAACTCTGCAGGTTGGCTTTTTTTGGTAGAAAGAAAAGACACTTTTGCCCTTCTAAATTGTGCTGCCAAGTGCCCAAGTTACAGGTATTAAATCTGGATTAGGAGTTAGTTATACTTTTCAGAAAGGGATTATTGACTACAACTCATCCCCTCTAGCGAACCTCTCACTCATCAATCTTGCATGAAGGTGGATCTCACTACCTAGACATGGCATAAGAGGAAATATGGCATAAGAGGAAATATGACATAAGAGGATTTTATTTTGTTTTGTTTTGTTTTAGTTGATATATTTTACTGCATTTCCCTAGACAGCCAAAAAGTGTTAAAGCAATGCCGTATTTTAATGACTGATGTTTTGTTGATGCAAATATCTTAAGAGTTTGCAGTCCAGGTGTTCGACAGCATTATTTTATGGCTTAATTGTTAAGACTATCAAGAGGCTTAGCATGAAATTCTGTTTACTACTGTAATGAATAACCTATGAGGAGGGAAGCAAGGTCTGGTGAAAGATACAGGCAGGACATGTTACAACAGTGGTCTGCTGGATTTTGAGCAAACAACAAAAGAAGACTTAGGCAGAATGCAATGCCAGCGTGATATGCACCCTGTGGAGCAGCAAGACACGCAGCTCCGCAAGGGTCCAGCCTGCTTCCACTGTTCCAAGCACAGCGCCAAGGAGAGGACAGTGACTTCTTCCAGCTGTGCCTTAATTGTAATTCAATGGCTTCCATCATTGCTGCTTTTCACTAAACCCTTGGAAATAGTTTGTACCGAGATTCAAAAGTAAAAATGATAAAAGAAGTGATCTGAAAGTGAAATCCTTCCCTGCCTTCATCATCTGTAGGTGGTAGGATGCTACAGCATGTTTTGGCTCGCATCTCACATCTTTGGTGTGGGAAGGCAGGCCCAAATGTTCTGCTGAAGTAGGCATCATTTTGTTTCTGTGCTGTACTCAGGATTGTGTAAAGATAGCAGACATTCCAGTGTTTTTCATCCCTTCCTGGGGGACAGATACGCTATAATGGAAGGAGACAGGCTCCTTCTCTTCTCCTGCACACAGAGAACATTCATAAAACGAGAATGAAAAGTGTATGCGAGGAGTTTTCTGATCTCATTTTTTCCTACCCACTCGCCCACACAGAGTGAGACAAACTAACCTGTTTTCTCTTTCCCTATTGTTTCTATTTCATGCATAAGGTTTTCATAGGTTCGTCTCATTGTAAAGACTGAGTCCTTTATGCTTTGCTTTACCATTTTACCAAACCTGTTGGTTTTACTTCCCCCTTCTTTTAGAAAATGAGAAACCTGAGAAAATAACAATTTTCTAGCACCCAGAGTCACTTTGTTGGTTGTTTGGAGAAAGCAGTATAGTCTATGAAGAAGAAAAGATCTTTCTTCTTTTTTGCTGCTCTTTAATAGGAGACTTTTTATAGGCCACTGAGAAGGTTTTTGGTACCAAAAATTTTATGTCAGTTTAACGGTTTAATAAGACTTTTCCTTGAAAAAAAAGTTGTATTTGTAAAGCACTGTTTTTTCCAGACTTGAATCTTCTGATTCTGGGGTTTACCCATAATAAATGGCTAAGCAGAACATTGTTATGAAGTGAAACAACTACAGGTGCATGAAAAAAAAACAGTCCAGTGTTTGTCAGGAAATATGAATGCTGTCATGTTCTCTAACAGTCACATTCATCAAAGCCCTTTGTCTATGATAACATCAGTTCTGTGTCTAATTCCTCCCATTGGAAGTCCATTTAGTAGCAGGTTTTCATGTTCAGTGAAAGCTCTTGAAAATGAAATTGGTTTCCTGCAGGGCATTCATGACAAGGATGTAAATCCCAAACAATTAAACTGAAGTTGACGATGCTCCCCCACATTTCCATATCTGTAACGGAGAATACAGCCTGGTTCCGTTTGCGTATGAAATCACAGCTAATGTAAAAACGGCCTGGAAGAGAGTAACTTTTCATGTGAACTTTTATAAATTTTCTCAGAAGTTTTTTTTTTAAAGGAACAAGTACACATTGGTCAAGTATCAGACAGTGGTGCTGATGATTCCAGATTGCATGTGTATTACTCACAGATCCAGCTCTGTCCTCATTCACAATCATCTTTGGAGTCATTGGTCCGTCATACAGAAACAGAAGCAGTTGTACCTGAAGGGGATGCAGGACTTTATCCAATTTTGTTTTAGTGGCTGGACTTGGGTTCAGAGAGGAGAGCAAGCTATCAAGTGCAACTGCAATCAATGAGGTAAGGTGTATGAAATTACTATTTCCCTCCTTGTTTTCAACCAGGAACTTTTTATAACTCAACAGCCTGGGAATCCCTAACTCTTGCTTTTGTGTCTGGTGTTTGGCTTTTTTTTCCCTTAGGAAGGAAATTCAATTTGTGTTGAAGTCATACCAGGTGAAATCGTTTGCTGCAGCTTTTTTTTCTTCTGTCACCACATATGCAGCTCCTCTACCAACTAGAAAAAGACAGAGAGCAAATCTTGCTCTTGGAAGATTAAATACTATTTGATAGTAAATTGAGCAAGATATAATGGGGCAGCAATAATTGCTACCTACTGCAATTGTACTTAGTCTTAATATTATTTAAATCTAATGAGCTGACTTTTTTTTTTATTTTTCAGATGCAGAAGCTGAAGATCTGATCTTCAAATCTAATCTGTGATAAATGACCTAATAACTGGACGATTTCTACACACATTACCCTCCTCCAAAACTATATTGTTATTCAAGAAGTTGATAATTCTGAAATGTTGCCACTAATATTTTCTTCTGGTATTGAATTCTTTTCTACATACCAAGTCAGCTGCTGAAGAAAGGGAGGACAGAAGTCAAAGATTTTTTTCCCTCTTTTCCTTTAATGACTTTTATAACAACCTGTTGCAGAGGTTTTGAAATAAATATAATTTTTAGTAGTTGTCTTACAGACATCTCCCTTTCTAGTCTTGTTTTTTGCTGAATGAATGACAGTAGTCAAGTCTTACTGAATACTTGATACAGCTTCAAACTGTGCTCTCCAGTTTCCCTCTATAGAAATTGCTGGAAATAATTAGGTACACAAGAACACTAAAAGCTTTTTTTGGATACTTACATATTCAGGTAACTAGATTTGCAAGATGATGTGAGAGAAGTGAATAGGTCGATTTTTTAATAGAGGAAGGAAGGAGAAGTAGAATTCAGTTTTGAAACTATTTGAATATTTTGTTCTCTTTCATCTTCCTATTTGCTGCTAGTCTTTTAGCCCTCCTTTTGCTGCTCCAGCAATTTCAGTTAATCCTCCTCGGTTCTCCTCCATTTGCTTCCAAAGACTCCTAGAAGATGCAGCTGAAATTTTGTTTTTTGGGAGAAAATAGTAGGTGTAGATAACAATGTCAGTTGCCAGAAAAGAGGACTGTAGGAATCACCTGAATTACTGAGTCCAGTTCTCTGGAAATGGCAACCTAGGTAATAGATGTTTACTCCAACAGGTCAGCTCAGTAAACATCACCATGGCCATGAAGTTCAGATTAATAACCTTCAGATTTACAGCTGCACCACTGTTGTTTCCTTTAATTTACCACAGGAAAAATGAGGTACTGGCATCATTGTTGATATCCTAGATCCCTGTAACAGCAAGGGATTTGCTAGGTGGATTTCCCAGATGGTCTCTAGCAGTATCTTATTCCCCATGGAACACGGAGTAAAAAAACGAGCAACCTCCAATAATCCCTATTAGTCTGCTCAAGGTTTTGTCTGCCATATGTTTCATCAAAATATCCTGCCTCGAATGTTGCTTCTAATAGTGACTGATACTGAATACGCCAAAGAAACAATTGAAAAAGCAGAATCTACACTAGTTATTGAGGCAGGGAGGGGATGGTGATGTAGGTAAGCACTGAAAGCTGCGGAATGTGCGCTGTCTATGTTAAACACAGTAGAAACACAGTGATCAAATAATTATGCAAGATGCATGGTGATGAGTAAGCCACTGACTGTCACAAATATTACAGAACAGTGTTCTTGCACATGCAGCGGCAGATCCTGGAAACTGGTATTTGAAAACTATAAACAATCAACATGAAGACACGAGCAAGTTATGAAATTATGCAGCTAAATCTAGAGGTCTGTAACGGGTGTGAGTTTTCATTCCATCCATGTAAGTGTGGCATATCATGAAACATTTTAATACTGGATGAATTCCATGTGCATCTGTAGAGTTTTTGTGAAGCTGCTGCTTCTTGGAGCTCACAGTGAAATACTACAGCTGTCACTTCCATCTTGGCATGGTACATCTGAAGATTTCCCATATAGAATCTTCTCATCAGCTGCTTTGGTCACAGACTATCATTCTCAACATCCTCTCACACCTATTCTTATTTTGGAATTCTTCTCATCATGAATATGTCATGAGCTACTTCACAGATCTGATGGGTAATGATACATGCCATTCTCTTCATATATATACATGCAAATACACACTTTTAGATATATATATATACTTATATATTCAATTTTCTCCTTGTCTGATAAAACCAGTCCTATCCAATGACCATAAGCCAAAGTTAATGGCATCATAAAGATGAATCAGGAGCATATGAAGGGCTCGTATCTCTTGTTGAGGCACCAGTGCAATGACACTCACCTTTTATGTACAGGTGCTCCAGTAGAAAAGAATGTGTGTGATTATCTTTCACATGCATTTTAATTAACATCAGGAAGATACCTCGTATGTTGCTTCTGACTCCATTTTCTATTTGGGTAGAGGTCATGAAGTAATGCATTTCCTCCTCTTGTGTTTCCCACGGTGTTTGGGAATTGACTGACTCCATCAGGAAGATCCCTTGCAGAACTATTCAGAATTTCTGCCCTGTACCTTCTGCCATTGAGCTCCTGGGCTGTGTGGTCCCAAGATGGATAAGAGAATCTGCTTGAGAAACAGGGAAAGGTGAGTTGATTTCCTTAGGAGTTACCATAAATGGTCCCAATATGTCTTGTCCTCAGTCCTCAATATCATACTGTGAGTTCTATATCAGCTTTCAAAAAGACACATGGATATTATTTTGGCCTTTTGTACTGCATTAGTGATATTTAAGTTTTTTTGGACCCCTTCTGAATGCATGTATCTTTGTCTCACTTTTTACATTTAGTCATGTGCTTTTAAAAAATCTTTTGCAGATGGAACACCGTGGGACGGGACCTGTATCAAAAACTGTATTAAATTACTAAAATAAAGGTTTTAAAAATTCCTGTTTCCCCCCTGTGTGTTGCTTGGAGGGAATAGCTGTGTTTTGTGAAGAAGAAAGTCAGATTAGTCTGGGGGATATATGCTACCCCATACCCTCTTGGCTTGGCTGGGAGGTGGAAGGAGGGAGGAATGAGATACAGGCATATTTTTCAATTACGCTTCTTGTGTCAATTGCGCCTTAAAGATGGTTGATGCTTCTGTGGAGTTTATTCCATGCTTTTTTAAATCTACCTCAATACCTAACCATGCAATTAACCGTGCACCCTACCTTCAGGAAACACAAAATATACAGGTTTATTTAATATTGAAAAAAGATATTGGAAGCCATAGTGCATTTGAGTAAGTGACAAAACACCACGAGGCTGATAACCTTGCCACACAAATAGGGAATTATCTTCTTAAAGATAAAGCAGTGGCGACTTCCTTGCAGATCTCTCGGGTTCTTACCAATTAATAGCTTGCCTTTTGTTTTAGAAGACAATGTTTAAAAGATCCATCAGGTGAAACCATTTTTTTAAAGGTAGATTGAAAGTAAGAAAGAAAATTTTTACAATGATTGTAGCCAACCATTCATATGAATGTATTCAACTATTACACAAAATTTTCTACATAAAGTAATTGTTCTTTTTATAAATACTTGTTCTAATGCAAGTTATTTGTCAGGTTTGTGTTATTTAGGAAAATGGTGACAACTATTCTCAACTATTCCCTCCTTTTCAAGAGTTACCAGGTGATGTTCTACAGTGTGAGCATTCTCTTCTGAGCTTAATGTTTATGGATCCGTAGAAGTGTCTTGAATGCTTTAAGAGCCAAAAAGGCTTTTAGCCTCTCAGACCACCCGTTCCCTGGCATAAGCTTTTGAAAAACCTGACCTAGATGTCTATATTTCATAGTCTTTAGTACTTAGCCCTGCATACATCTGGTTTGGGGTATAAAACCCAGGACAGGATATCTATTTTTACTGCACTCACTGTGTAGTAGTGTAGTAGTATATGAGGTAAGTAATTTTTATAAGACTATCTCTAAACTCTGTTGAGAACACTTTTTATCTTTCTTAGTTTTCCTTTTTTTTTTTTTAATAGGAAATTGGCAGGAATTATGCTGATTTGCTTTTACTCTGTTTCTCTGCTTAGATATGTTTTGTTTCATATTTAATGCTCACTTTATTATGATGTTTACAGTACCAAGAATATATATCTAGTGCCATATATGCCAAATAGAAAATTAAAGAAATTAATTTAGGCTCTGTGAATCTACTGTTCAGCTGTGAGACACTCGGTTATCTCTACTTGAAGTATTCTGCCCATTCAAAGTAGGCAGTGTCAGTGGTGGCAGGATCCTCAAAACTTCTGCTCTACCTTTTATTATCTTTTCCTTGCTGAGAGTTCTATTATTTAACTGTATCTGATGCTGTAGGTTTATTGTTTTAGATTTGTTATTTAATATCTATAATTCATAGTTAACTTAATTTTTAGAATATACTGTTTCTAATAAGATAATTCTGTGCATATTAACTTCCTACAACACAAATGAGATATTTATACCATATATATATATGTATCTGTTAAGTGCCAGAGGTTTTAATTGTTTGGATATACATAGCATGTTTGGGATTCTGAAAACATCAATAATAAGAAAACAGCTTAACACTGGATCAGTCCCGTGATGCAAGCATATTGCATCACTGTCTTATCGATTAGTAAATACAGGCACGACATAATTCATTGACTTTTCCAAAGCCAAACAATCTGTCAGAAAGCTGGAGAAGTAATTTGTTTCCTGTGTGCTGTACCTGAACATTATTCACAGCACTAATGCTTATTTCCAGACATTACGGTTCATTCTGGGGTAAAGAGGCAGAGTCAGCTTCCACTCAACAGCCATTGGAATGTTTCCTCTGGTTTTATCGGCATAGCTAAAATTCCAAGCAGTTTTTAAGTGTTTGTTTTAATTTGTGCTTTACTGGAACCATGAGGATGATGTTGTCACTGTTTCTCTCGAGAAATCTATCCAGCCCTCATCATGTATGTGTGTATACACAAGAGATGCTGTGGACTACACTGTTAACACTTGGGTGACTAAACCTTAGTTGCCCTAAAGTTAGACACTTTTCTTAAATTTAGTCATATAGCTTCCCTGCAGGTTGACAGAACAGAGCAGTTAGCAGCTGTCACGGTGGCAGTCCATGCAGATTTTAGGTAGCATAATGGGATTCAGTTGCATAAAGAAGGGAATTTGGTACCCTTGTAAAGACCTCAGGGTAACGTGTGCCCAGACACCTCTCTGGCCTTGTGTCAAATTTGGCAGCGCTATGCAGTGCTCCTGTGCCACCCTAAAATAGCAGTGGGACTCAGTTGCCGTTCACCTGGTCATCCAATCCCCTTTCAGACTGCCTTGCACATCCATATAGGCTCCTCTCTTGACAGTCGAGTAAGTTCAGAGTACTTTGGTACAAACTGCAGTTAATTTTACTGACATTGATGCTGTAGTCTTTTTTATATTCCCGAGGATAGGACACCACCGTTCGGCCTCTGACCTTTTTAAATGTGTCTTAGAACATGGCCCTGGCTTTGCAGAGTTGGAATGGATACAGACAATAATTTGCTGATTGGTTCATTGATTGAACTAAGTAATGAGAATGTAGCCAACACTGAGAGAACTGCAG
Source organism: Jacana jacana (assembly GCA_013400555.1). Taxonomy (NCBI): domain Eukaryota; kingdom Metazoa; phylum Chordata; class Aves; order Charadriiformes; family Jacanidae; genus Jacana; species Jacana jacana. The sequence continues at coordinate 534,920 of VZTM01008672.1, forward strand.
GATGATGAGACCTTGGAAGTGTCAGAATAGCTGTCTGAGGCTATGGAGCAATATGATTTCTTCTGCTTAATTATGAAAAAAAAAAATCAAGATTGAAATAATAATTCAGATCACTGAAGCATTGGACTTTAAATCTAGGGTTTCAATTTATGTACAAAATATGAGTGTGTGTGTTTGCATCTGTGTACCTGTATCAGGCAAGCTGTTTGACTTCTTAATATTGCTTCTTGCCATAGAATCCTTGTTTCCCAGTGCTGGTATATATAGCTTGCTTGGCTGAGTGCTCTCCCGGATGCTAAATTTATATCCTGTTTAATAGGCCTATGCACTTTCCATGTGGTTTTGGCAAGTGCATTTGACAGTGTGCCTCTATACACAATTTTAAATCATGGTCTTTTTTTCAGCAGCCCATTTCCTAAAACTGAAATGCTTCAGCCACCAAAGCTGTATAACTAATGTTGATGCAAATAGATCCCACAGTAGCTTACACACACCACTTACTGGTGTTACAGCAGCTGGGCACTAGGTTTACAATTCACTGCTTTTTGTGCAGGTGTTAACTGAAACATGAAACATAGGAAACAATAAAAAAATAAAATATAAGAGCTTTTTCACTTTAAATAGCAAGAAATTTACAGAGCTGAGGGTGAAAATGTGAAAATGAACATCTGCTAGTGCTCCATCCCTTGCAGTGCTCTGCAAAGCCCTCCTGCTGCAGGTCAGAGCCTGGGTGTGCAACAGCCTCCCTCGTCCTTCCTTCTGCTTTCAGACAGCTTTGTCACCTGGACATGAAATTTCCAGTGCCACGCAGACTTTGATGCTCTCACTTCGTCTCCCCATTCTTCCTATTCAGCTTGAAAAGTGGATCCACTCTGTTTGGTGACCTCTTCAGACAGGATTATCCCAACTGATGATCTGATGAATTTCAGCATCTCTTCTTACATTTGTGCTGCAGTAGAAGTTTCCCGTGTTGCCTCTGCTACAGTATAAGAAGGCAAAAGCCAAGAGAGGAGTCAGAAAAGCTGCCCATTCAAAACCCAGTTCACAGGCTGAGTTTTATCTTACCACTGCCTTAGTTCAGTGACCTTTTCTTATCATTGTTCATTTCAGCACAAAAGCCTCAGAAAGACAATTTATTGATGAAAACAAGTGGTGAGTTTGGCAAGAATAGACAACAGTCCCTGTCTGATCTTGTAAACCCACATTTCAGGTCATTGCTTTACCTTTGATAATGTATCAAAAGGAGTGAAAATTCTGAAACTGCAGAGAAACCAGTGTAACGTTATGGAGACTTTAACTTAGCAAATAGCATGCAAAATGAAATTAGTAGTGTTTTCACAGAGCTGATTTGCTGTAAATTTTTTTGAATATGGGGCTGGATTGGATGCAGTAATGCTTTTATATGGTACTTTTGAAAAAGCTATTCCAAATGTTTTTCTGGTATGCAACAAGGAAGGAAATGGTCATGTGTGATGCAGTTCAAAAGCAAGACTGGCAGCAGAGCACTAAAGGGAACTGTTTCTGCCAATGGTGTGTAAGTACTTAAAGCAGATTTGACCATCAATATTGTCAGAGAGCAACAAGAGCAAGGCTCCTCCATAAGGGAATGCAACCAGGGAGCTGAGGGTGGCCGTGACCCAAGTGCAGTGCCCTCTCTGATGAGATATAGCCCCACGTCATCCCACAGACTGTGGGGCAGGGCAGTAGCAGGTCCCACCAACAGCCCAGTGAGCAGCAGGTGAGCAGGCAGGGGTGGGCAGGTCCCAGCTCAGTGCGGGAAGGGCAGGCAGCAAGCTGGGAGCAGCCTGGGACAGCCCTTGCCCATCTCGTAGCTCCGTTTCAGTGGGTCACATGGGAAGGGGGATGTCCCATGAGGTGGCCAGAAAAAATAAAGCCCAATGTTGCACTCAAGGTCCTGATGAGGGATAGATTAATGATATAAAATGTAAGAGGTTTTTAAGTGGCAGTGGTAAAAAATTAAATATTAGCTCCAGAGCTCATTCCTGTCTTTCATGGGAGGACTTGTATTAACTCTGCAAAGGCAAATTTCCATGGGCTGTGCTCAGGCTGGAGCCAGCTCTCTTACACAACAAAGATGATTACTTCTGTCTTTGGTGAAAATGCAGAATCCAAGATGTGGGAAAGCAAAAGGACAACACTTAATTTTAAAAATTAATGGGCCTCAGGGCCTCACTAATCCTACCCTAAAGCCTTTCATCCTTCCAAAAAAAAAACCCCTCAAAAAAACCAACCACCAAACAAGCAGCATGTTCTTACCTTGAATTAGATAATTGAGGGCAGTGCAGTTTTCTGTGATCACATCAAGTGAAGTACTATCCAAGGTAAACCATTTTTGGTGTGCAGAATTAAGGCATAAAGAGTGTTTCCATCGCTCCAGTTATTTAAAGCCTGTGAAACATGAGCTCTGCAACATAAAAATCAGCAAAGCTGTAAGTTTGGTCCCATGATCCTCCTGCAGCTTCAGAGATGTGCCAAACCATGGATTTGCCAGTGGTCATTAGTACTGACCAGTGCTGTTTTTTTTAAGGATCAAAAAAATTATTAAAAAATACAAAAATATGTTGGAGGCTGAATTCTTTGCACACAAAGAATAAGCGAAAAAGAGAAGATAAATAAATTGGCTTCAGGTTTATGTCAAGGCTTTTCCAAACAGGCACTGGTTGTTTAAAAGTACACTGACCTTAGAAACAGTCAGTACAGTCCACAAAGCAAAACCAAGTGATGTAGCGTTCCCTCTTAAGACCACAATTTTCCAGCACTTCAATACTTTTTGTTATGTGTGTATATGGTATATTTGCTTCTTGATTTTAACAAGATGATAAATAGGAATTACCTGCTTATCTAAGATATTAGCATGAACATATTAAAAAATGTTTTGAGAGTAATGTGAGGGGAAATATTTCCCTTGGGTTAGTTTTCAATGAGAAGCCTTTGGCGAGGAGTAGTGAGGGATCAAACCAGAAGTTTCTCTGGGTCTCACTAAAAGTCTTGCAACTGGATGATTTTACTCCATCTTCTTGCAAGGTGAGAGTGGACTTTCCAGGCTCCAGTGACTTGTTTTATAATCCCGCTTTTGGCAAAGCATCATGAAGAGGAAAGTTGAAGAAAAATTAGCTTAATTCATCCAGCCTCTGGAGTTTGTTTGACAGCTTGCAGGGAATTCTTTTGCAAATCAAGAAGTCTGAGGTATTAGAAAAGGTGTGGTCTGGTAAAAAAGGTTGTAAGCTCTTCTGTAGTTTTCTCACACTGATAGCATTCTTATGGAGAGTAGCCTGTGTATCTTCTTCCCTGATTTTTGGAAGGTCAATGGTAAAATTTTTTGCTTTCAGTTTATAAACCTGGGATTTTGTGGTTTTAAAGAGAGCTGGAGTTGTCCTAAAATTCACATGTAACTTTGATTAGGCGTATAATGTAGAGTTTATTAGCAACTAAAAATGGCTGGATGGTCCATTTATCACACATGTCTTAAGAGCCAGGCCTTGTAAGGCAGTGTGTTAAAAGGAATGTGGCTGCACGTAAGAATATTCCTTCATACATTAATTAACTTCTCATAAGTTTGTTAAATAAAAGTTGCTACTTGGAAGGTTGGATGGTTTTAAGAACCTCACCTTATCAAATACTTTTCGTGCAAGTTATTTCCTGCCTTCAACAGATTTTCTATAATCACTTCATATCTCTTACCTTCAGTCAAGCTATGAGATTAAATTGTATTAAATAAATACATAAAATGTTGTTGCCCAGCCTTAGTCAGTATTTTGAAGTACATAATAACAACACAAAGCTTTCATACTTGTACATATATCCAGAAAAATAATATGGTGCTATGAAAGTGGCTAGTAAATATTGGATTCTTCTCTGTATGGATACCTCCCACACACCACTTTGAAATTCATCCTCCCTAGGGCAAGAATTTGCAAGATACTTGTTAGACCTTTTTTAAGTATGACTTCCCATAAAAATATGATTAGGTGCTAAGTGTTATTTAGAGATTTTATGCCAGATTATTCCTGTTTTACTCACGTACCAGGTAAGAAATATTTTATAAAATATTGGTTACATGGCAAGTTTTATCCTGAAAAAATACAGTTTGCTATCCATACGGTGCAGTTTATTCTGTTGATGTGAAAAAATGTTTAATATGGTTCTGATCATTGTCTTGATTTTGTTTCCCAAATAAGTGTTTTGTGCTGTCAGGTGGTCTGTCCCTGCCTCACCCTTGGAACTATTGACCAATTTTGATCTAATTTGCTAAGATAGAAATCTTGACAATTTTGAGTTGCTACAAGTTCGGTGAAAATCGGCGTTTTGACTCATGCAGAAAGACCCCAGTTACTGTTTCATGAGGGCCTTTAATTTTGAAATGCAGAAGGTGGTTGGGCAATGAGCACTCTCCCAGCCCTCAACAAGCCCCCAGCTCTTGTTCTATAAGACTTGGGAGAGATGTGGAGTGGAATGGAGATGGCATGCTGGTGAAGACTTGGGGATCTAGGGGATAAGTCAATAGGATGTCAGATTTCTTCGGTTCTACTTTTTAAAGATGAACCAGTTTAATTATAGTATACTAAGCATTTCTGTATAGGAACCACTGAGAAGATATTAAAGGTACTCCTGTTCAGAACTCGTAGAGGTGAGCTGTGACTGACAGAGTGAGTCACATCCTGTATTTCGTTTGTTGCTTATGGCACTGTTGAAACTATTTACTGCGCAGAAAAATTCAATAGCTTGAACCTGTGACATTGTATTCATTTAAAAACAGTAGTACTGGAGCTGCAAAATTTCTTTACAAGACTAAAGAGGTCATATTTACCAGATAAAAACATTTTTCATATATCTTCCACTGCCTGCATGCTGTTACTTTTTAGAAATGGGAAACAAAGCTATTAGTGTCCTATGCTACCTGTTAACAGATCCTTGTGTTCAAATAGGTCCTACAATAGGGGTTGTAAGCCCAGGGTCTACAAAACAAAACCCTGTTGATTTACTTTGTTGACTAGAAGACCAACAGGTAGCTTAGCAAATAGAATGGAAAGCAAAATACTCAAAGTAATCTTACAGACCTTGCCTTACAGACAAGTAAATGTCGCTAGTTTACAAACTCGGACATTGCAGAGCTTGATGGTGCACTGGTGCACTTAGAAATTTCCCTGGTAGATAAGTGTTTCAGGAAACCTTCAACCTGGGGACCATTTTCCGAGTCATAAAGTTGTCATCTGCATTTTAGAAATTCTGCCTGTAATCCCCTAGCTACTAAATAAATACACTGTAGCCTTTTCAGACCCCCTACAAATTCCTTCTGGGGAGATGAATCATGGTTTCATTGAGAAAACTTCCATGATGGCTCCCAAAGTCCCGTGCCTATCTAGATAGTCAGCTGAGATGCTTCCTAGATGCACATCTGGGGATCTCAAAAACTCTTGTGTGCAAAAATCTGTAAGACAAGAGCAGATGAGTTTGTTTTCTGTTTTGTGCAGCTGTCTTTAAATTCACATAATTTAGTCTGTACCCTAACCCTCAGCACACATGGTGTTGACTTAATTGATCTTAATGAACCAGTAAAGAACTCGGGATAAGAACTCTTGATGCTTTCTTGGTACATAGGTCACAGTATGTGTGTGGTTTCTTTGACTCCACGTGACCTTCTCAACATAATTAGCTCTGAGCTGTCCCTGATGCAACTCACTTGGCAGAAAACAGGTTTCATGCAGGAAAGTTGAGGGAGCTGCAGGGATGCCAGTGCCAGCCAATGATGCTGGGGATACATGCAGCAGGTCTGGCACTCTAAGGGAAAGACTGTGCATACAGTGCACGTGCAAAAGAGATCATTCTACTTAGGTTCATTAAATCTGGTTACTCACTCGGGAAGGGGAATTTTGTCAAACTTACCCTTGCTTTCAGTTTTTGAAGTTAATTCCTGCCTGCTGGTTTCCTGATTTGTGTCCTGGCCACATGACAGATCAGAGTCACTTCCAGTGACAATGACGGGGGCTGTTCGCAGAAAACTCTTTTGCCACTTGCATTTGGTGCATCTTGTATTTGGGTTAAGTAAAATACATCAGGTGAAGGTTATATTCCCCATTTGTATTTCAAACCCATTCTTAGCCTGTAAGCTAACACAGAACTGCATGTCTTCAGGTCTGTGAAAGGGGAGAATGGATGAGCACACAGTGGGCATGAGACATGTAAAACTTGTAAACTAGACAAATGGATGACTTATTTTTTATTTTAAAAAATATATTCTAGTTTGTCTTCCTCTTTGCTCTCTCAATTTCACCTATGGAAGCTGAGGATGAAGAAGTAGTCATTTAACATAAGAAAGCAAATAGAAACAGACAAACTTTTAAAGCTTTAGGACAGTTCAGTTATGGATCTGAACTTTTCTGCTAATTTTCTTCATGTGATAAGCCAACCTAATATAGGATCAAATCCCATTTCCCTGAATTTGGCGGAGGGGAGATTAAATTATTTGTGTTTGAACGAGATACAACGCAGGTTTTATAGCTGTTCACTGCTGCATAGTCAGGCATTGAGTTGTACTATCAATATAAAAGAATGCACTTTTATTTATTCAATTTTTCTGGTATATTTCTAGCTGGCTTTCCCACCAGAACTCTTCCTCTTCAACAATGTGGATTTAATGTGGTTTTTGGAGGAAGTGGTGTTTTGCCAAATAGGATTTTCTAGTCTGCTAGGGGAATTCTCCATTAGTGGTTGGTGGTAAGAGTTGAGCCTTGTGTACTGATTTAGTAAGCCTGAGTGAAATCGTGTAACAAAGTGGTCCCTAGAATTTACAACCGAAAATATTTTTCTGGTAAATGAGTTTGGGTTTTTGCATGTTTTTTACAGACCAGGTCTGTTAGATCATCTGGGAAACTTCTGTGCTGCTTGATAGCTGCATAGTTCCCTCTAAGGACCAATGTGACAGAAACATTTTGCAGTAAATAAAGATTATGCAACTACAAGAAAACACAGAGAGTACTGGAGCATGGAGTCAAGTTCGGAAGTGCAGTTTCCTTTCCAAACAGCAGCTGCTCTGGGAGCTTACACTATGCCGTGCTGCCCCAGAGGAAGTAGGATGATTCTCTTCTCACAAGTCTGAGAGTTTAATAGGCTGCATATAAATCCTAGGGCCCATTCATAACCAGGCCACCCAAAAGCTCTTGCTCACTTTTGTATAAAATTTGTAAAAGATAGGAAGTGCTGTACCATCTTGAGCCAGGAAATTTAGGGATTACAACTAGAGTTTCTGGTTTCTTCAGGATGGCACCATGACAGCTGTGATCTGATAGACATAATTAAAGATATTGACAGGGTTTTAGAAGGCTACTGGGATCTCTCTGATACTTCTGGGGAAGAGCATTTGTTCTTCAACACAACTGTATCGTTTGCTAGAATTAGTTCCCTGAATAGTTTGATCAGGAATTGGCTTTTCTTTTGGGAGTCATGTTAAATGCGTTTTATAATATTTCCTTCCACCCCCCACTTCCAAATGTCAGAATATGTCTTTAGCAGTAGCACAGCCAGCATGGCTTTAGGACTGAAAGGTTCTTTCACTGTTTCTGTGTCTTGGTACTCTTTTTGTATCAATCCTAAAGATGGATTGGTCTGGAGGACTAACGGGTAGAGATTGCCTTTATAAGGAATTCTATAAGGAATTCTCCAGCAATATTCTTAGGGTTGCTGTCATGTGCTAGCCTCAAGCAATACATCTGTCTTATTTATATGACAAATGCTTTATTTCTCCTTCCCTAAACAAGGAGAGTCAAACTACAAGCATTTCTTACAACTCAGTCTCAAGATTTATTTGTGGTAGATAAGTAGGGAACTAATCAGTAATCTATTTCATAACCTTCAGTTACAGACATCTCTCAGCTGTTCCCCTGTCACTATTGCGACCCAAGAACAGCCAGCCCTCTGCCCCCCCTCCCCCAGTTCAGGAGCCTGGTCTTCATCTGTCCCCTCTTGATTGATTTCAAGTTCTAAATCTNAATGAGTTTGGGTTTTTGCATGTTTTTTACAGACCAGGTCTGTTAGATCATCTGGGAAACTTCTGTGCTGCTTGATAGCTGCATAGTTCCCTCTAAGGACCAATGTGACAGAAACATTTTGCAGTAAATAAAGATTATGCAACTATAAGAAATCACAGAGAGTACTGGAGCATGGAGTCAAGTTCGGAAGTGCAGTTTCCTTTCCAAACAGCAGCTGCTCTGGGAGCTTACACTATGCCGTGCTGCCCCAGAGGAAGTAGGATGATTCTCTTCTCACAAGTCTGAGAGTTTAATAGGCTGCATATAAATCCTAGGGCCCATTCATAACCAGGCCACCCAAAAGCTCTTGCTCACTTTTGTATAAAATTTGTAAAAGATAGGAAGTGCTGTACCATCTTGAGCCAGGAAATTTAGGGATTACAACTAGAGTTTCTGGTTTCTTCAGGATGGCACCATGACAGCTGTGATCTGATAGACATAATTAAAGATATTGACAGGGTTTTAGAAGGCTACTGGGATCTCTCTGATACTTCTGGGGAAGAGCATTTGTTCTTCAACACAACTGTATCGTTTGCTAGAATTAGTTCCCTGAATAGTTTGATCAGGAATTGGCTTTTCTTTTGGGAGTCATGTTAAATGCGTTTTATAATATTTCCTTCCACCCCCCACTTCCAAATGTCAGAATATGTCTTTAGCAGTAGCACAGCCAGCATGGCTTTAGGACTGAAAGGTTCTTTCACTGTTTCTGTGTCTTGGTACTCTTTTTGTATCAATCCTAAAGATGGATTGGTCTGGAGGACTAACGGGTAGAGATTGCCTTTATAAGGAATTCTATAAGGAATTCTCCAGCAATATTCTTAGGGTTGCTGTCATGTGCNCTCCAGAGACATTTTATGAAGCTCAGCAACAAAAAAAAAGAGGTTGCTGCTACAAGAGCATAGAGGCAAAAGGCAGAAAGGGAAAGCAAGAATAAGCTTTTCTTTCTTTGTTTTTCACAACTTTATTCTCCAGTTATGTTCTATACTTTTCTGTAAGCAATATGCTCCTCTCTTGCACATGCAACAAATTTGTGTGGTGCCTGTCTTGCATTCCTAGCTAGCTGCATTCCATATGTCATCTTATTATTGGGATCAGCTGTAAAGGACTGTTCGGTACTGAACAGGTTATTTTGGGTTACATGCATGTCATTAATCAATTGGCTTTGGTTTTTTGCATGAGTCTGTCTTTCAATACGCTACCATTAGTGTCTTTTTTCCTCTAATCTGTACTTCTGAAGATGCAAATGATCGGTCAAACTCTCATGATCAGAAGAGAAGGAGTGACAGGACTGTCTCCTCTCACCTGTTCTGGCATATGACTGTAGTGACTGAGCAACACAAACTGAAGGAGGGAGAGCCTAAATTTGTCTCAAATGATGGAGACAGGTGAGTTGGAGTTCCCTCCTCCACTGCTTCCACCGATTGTTTTTTAATCTCCTTCCCAAACATTTGCACTTCTGCCGTGCTCAGGTGGGAAGGAGAAAAGTGGGAGAACCTCTGAAATACCATTATGAATAAATGAAGTAGGAAGAAGAAATCAGCAAAGGGAAGAACTTGTGATACATTGAGAGAGTGCAGTGAGAAAGGTCCATTGTTAAACCATTTCCCTCTCTCTTTCCAATCATAATTTTTAGTCTCTTGTTATTTCCTACTTTTGTTCTGTGCACTATGTTCTTCTTGCTCATAGGAGTTAGGATAAAAATATGTTACTCCTCCTTCCTTATTAGAAAATACAGGTCCACAGCTCAGCACATAACTGTGTTTAATAAGTCCAGCTGCTGTATAGCCTCAGGCAGACTTTATGGGGAGTTGCTGCATTCCTGGCCCTCAAATAGCACTCTTTTTGCCAAAGTCCTTGCACCAGTGGGGTAGAGGCATCCTTTGTCATCTTTGCTTTCTTTCTCTTTACCTCCAAATAATGCTCCTCTCCTTTGTTGCTGCTGCTCTTGTGACACACAAACCCCGCAGTGCTGATGTATTATTATCCCTACATCCCTCTCTGCTGTTACTCTCTGGAAGTTCCTTTTGAGACTTTGTACAACCTGAAGGCCTCTTGTGTAGCTTCCACCTCCAGCTTTCCTGGGATACACAGAAACAGTGGAGCAGGGTGAAAGTGAGTTAAAATAAAATAAAAAAAAGAGTTCATATTTCTGACTTCCTGATATAAGTGGAACTCTTATGCTGGTGAACATGTTTGCTCCTTGGCAGCATTGCTCTGAGGATGGTAAAAGCTTGCGTGTACCTGAGCTGCTGTGGAGGAATAGAAAACTGTCATAGTAAAGAGAGAGGAAGAAAAAGGCCATGGAGTGAAGGGGCAAGTGCAAAGTCTTTAGATTCTCTGTGGCTGTAGTTCTCTTAGCAAGGGCTTCACCTGTAGCTGACAGTCGCAGATTGAAGAGAGGTTGTTCACAAATAAGCACGTAATTTCCCAGTGTAGAGTCATGCTTTGAGACTTGAGAAAATAGCCTTGTGTTTCATCTGTGTAACTGAAGAAGAAAAGAGGTTATTGAACCCTTTTGGTGTCACAGCTTAAATTTATGGCAAGAGGTAGCAGAGAGAAATTTAGGGAGAAAGACGTGAAAGAAATAGCATGAGTCTAGAGAACAACGCAAGAGAATGAAGCAATAAGAGCTAAAGGCATAATGAGTTCAAAGGTAAAGAAAAGAATGAAAGATTTCAGGAGACAATAGCTTAAAAAAATGGTTTAAGCAGAACCAAGGGCATGTAGAGAAGGAATAGCAAAGGAGGAAAAAAAGGAAGAAAGATTGTGGCAGTTTTTCTAGCTCATTGTAGATGTTTTACAATGGGCCCATGACTAAACCTGTAAATTGCATATGATTTGTATTCTATGGTTTGTATTCCTCACTGCTAAAGTGAGGAAGTGGATTCTTCTACTTAGGTATTCCAGCAGCAATATGCTCAAGATTAAAACAGAGCAAGTGATGATGCCATGTTGACAAGAAACTGTTTTTCTATACTTACAATAACATTATTTCCCCACATAGAGATAT
>VZTM01008674.1:0-20349 GCA_013400555.1 Jacana jacana
CTTGGCAATCCTAGCTGCCATGGAACACTAATAGCATTCTCCTGATACCTAGTTCAATACAAGTTTTTCCACATGAATCCAATATAATACATTTGTCTTTCTACACCAAAATATATATAGAATAGACACAGATTTCTACTGCCTTCTTAGTAAATTCTAGTATAGCAGTTAAATTCTTCACTCTTTGGGGATGTTTGTGTGTATACCACTCCACTGGAAAAAATGTGCCACACAAAAACCAAGATCTTTTCAGACATCAAAACTGAAAACTAGATAAGTTTAATCCTCAGAAACTAAGTTATAGGAATCCTTTTAAGTGTCTTATATTACCAGGTGAATGGGGTTAACGGCACACATTTCTCTAGAAGTACTGTGCTTGTATGAATGAATTTGTATCTCGGGCAAGTACCCATAAACACATCCTAAGGTGTTCTGTCACTCCCTGTAAGTTAGCCAGCAGTTACTGTAATGAATTTTGTAAGCAACAGTTTGAAGAGCTGACAGAATGAGGAGGCACAGGTGAACTCTTACAATCTTGGAACCTTACATTTAACCCTGCATTTTTTCTGTACTTTACAGTGTACTGTAGACTACAAACAGGCAACACAATGAAAAAACCACTCTTGGCAAGCATGCAGTTCACAGAGACATCACATAGAAGCTGGATAATGCCTTCATCAAGAAATTTTATACAAACAGAGAGAAATTAATAGAAAGTTCAGCCACAAGAAAGGGAGAAAAGTCAGTCTCTCATTTGAGAGAAGACACAATGTGTACTATGTTACAGCTGCCTGTGTTCCATTGGATTAAAAAATACCTGCACGCTATTTTCTTGTGCTTGGTGAGACAGTCTTGCACTTGGGAGCGGAGAATGAGATCCTAATTTTCTTTCCAGGAATACTTCCTTACTACAGGCATAACACCAAACACGGAGTGTAGTAAGGTTGACTGTTAGACAGTGTTTTGTCTCCTAAAACAGATAAAAACCCAAAACTGTGATTGAGAGATTATGAATGATTAAACACTGCAATACGCAAGCTAAACAGAAGTATTAAAATTCTAGATCTTTCAACGATTAAACAAATATGTATGTTAGAATATTTAAAAATAACAATTCAAATCCTGAAATTTTATCAGAAACTATCCATCACTCATTTTTAGTACGAGTCACTCAAATTAGCTACAAGGTACAAACAGAATGTAAGCCCCTGTCATATCTGACATGCTTCTGTGTAATTACTAAGATAAGAAAAAAGCCTGTTCTCAGAAATGTTACAATTCATGACAAACACATTTTCCAGGAATGGAAATTGCCATAATGGCAGCTGCCTCCTCTACAGTAAGGGCGGTGCTTATTTCTACTGATTTGCTATAGGAAATTCAAGCTATTTAACAATCAGTCAAAAGAATAACAGAAGACTTTTAGGTCAGTTATGGTAAGAGGTGCTCATATCAAAACAAATATTCTAGACTCAACTAATTCTCTTGACAGCTTCATGCTGTGAAGCAATATTAAAAATATTATCCATCTGTCAAATTTTTCAGTTCTAATCTTCATCTTTCCTTTTTTAACCTCTTTGCTTACTGGGAGATCATGTACACAGTTGCTATCATGCTCCAAATATTTCCACCAATCCTTCCTTCATTTCTTCCATTTATGTCAGCAGCAGCCACATTTATAGACAATGAAGGATTTACTAGAAGTTAGAACACCACAACTGCTACAGGATGCCGAAGTTCCTCCTCCCCTTGTTTAATAATGCCTTTTACAAGAATCATGTTTTTTATATTAAATACAGGCTACAAATTTATAAAATAGTCCTCCCCATACCAAAAAACATCAGAAACAGATCACATAAATATCTCAATTTTAAGCATGAGAATATACGTGGCTGCATAAATAATTACCAGTCTCCACAGCACAGATTATTAACTTTCCTGAAGTAGACACAATGAACATGATTATTTGCAGTACAGGGAGCTTTGCTTGTGGAAACTGGAGTAAGCAGAAACAAACTTATTCACATTAGCCTTGCTTATCTCATTGTAGTGAAATTTTTACTGAAAAAAATCCAGAAGAGGGCTTACTATCCAGAAATTAAAATTAAGCCACAAGAAAATCCAGATGAGGATGTCCCCGACAGCAAGCAAACTATCCATTCCCGTTCTCTTGCCTGGCAATTACATAACATTGCTAAAACAGCACGTAAATCAGGAATAAACTACCATAGAAAGCCAACAGGTATAAAACTGTAGGGAAGAAATTTAGGGACCATCTGTTCCCCAACTGCACTACAAGCAGCTCATTTATACATACATATAGAGAGTAAAGGCTCTCAAACTGTGACTCAGCTTATATAGTTGGCAAAAAAAATGTATTTATATAAACTCACATTAATGCACTATTGATTTGTATAAATATGCCCTCTTCAAGGCCCTGCTTAAAAAACAACAACGCAGGAGTGGTGGTAAAATGCAGTCATAAAGCGTACTTCTTGTAAAAGTGGAACCTCAGATGTATTTTCTGACAGATGAACTGTAAATTCATGGCAAGACTTTAATTGAATTGGAAAATCAGCAATCCTGGAGTGACATGATAACAAAACTGCCATCCCTCTGCCCCCAGTACATTTGTTGTGAGACAATGATAGATCTCATTTGCTTCACTTTGGCAAGTGTGCACAGAACAGACAGGGAGTTTAAGACCCGAACAGATGCACTCAAGCTGTCCAACCTTATCAGAAGTTGGCATCCTGGGGAACATAGTGCACACATGTCACTGCTCCTACCAAGCTGAATCCAAGATCAGGACACAGCAGGAAAGGACATGCTCATCTAAGTCTACAGGTTCTTAATCTGTAGCCACTGGAATAGGGAATGACTGTTTCTGGTAATTTATACTTTCTACCTTATACCTGTTCAGCTCTCATCTTTATTATCCAAACTTCCCTCCCCTTATCCACCAGGAACAATCCTTAAATAGTTCAGCTTGTTCACACATCTTGAAAATCTTCAATAATTGTTGGTTTGGGTTTTTTTATTAATTTTCACTGTGTTCTTTTAGGGAGCATAATAACATCAGCATTACACAAAGAATTTGCACCTGCACAAAGACTATAAACTCACACACTCCTCTATTAGTAAGACCTATATTATATAGATGAAAAACAATCACGGCTAGTCAAACTTCCAGTTATGCTAACACAGGTTACTGGCTTCACTAAAATGAGTAAAAAAAGCTCTCTAACTCTACCTCATTGGTTCAAATAACAGTATTACTAGCAAATACACATACCTGGGAATGGGTAGTACTGTGATCAACATGGGATTCACCACAGCCAACATACGTACATCTGTTCTGTGGAGCAAGATATAAAGAAGTACAGAGAATTAAAAAGGGATGTCAAACAGGTTTACAGAACAGGAACATACTGCCTGTCCCTTTAAAATTCACTCAGATTTCAAACTTGCAGTGTCCTACACAAACCAAGAGACATGCACAATAAGCATTAAAATAAATGCCACCTAAAGCAAATAAGAATGCTGCAAGATTTAACTCAGCTCCTCTCACTGGTAGGCAGTGTTAGACATTTAATGTGTTTGGAATATAATTTTTTGGCCATTTTGATAAATTTATTCAGATTACGGTCAACATCTATTTTTTACAATTCATGATTTGGAGAAAACGTGAAATTAGCCAAGTGTCTAAAATACTCAGCCTTGGAACATGACATATTTATTTAAAAATGCCTGTATGTCCCAATCTGCAATACCTATTTACCAGAGTATTACTTCACTATTAACTGGGTTTTTTCACCTTTAAATAAGATATTCCTGCACTATATGGTTAAGCACTACTTACTACATTCTAGTTATAACATGCAAAATAATTGCTGATTTTAATTGTGCTAATTGCAAAACATTTGGCTGAGTGTGGAATCTTGCAGCTGCCAATCTTCAAGTCATTAATTTCATTAATTCCTCATTTGCATAGTCACATCAGAGGGTACAGCATGTTATCTGTGTAACTCTCTAAGCACGTTAATTTACACAATCAAATGGCAGCTGAACACAGTCAATTTTCTACATTAAATAATGACAGATGTTGGTTAAGTTACAGATAGTTAACATGCTGGGATCTCACCATATTTTTCTACTGAAAAGGGTGAAGGCAAGATGTCAATTCATCCAAGAGGAGATATATCACAGCAGATCATTGCAGGTGACACCAAGTTGGACGGGAGTGTTGATGTGCTTGAGGGTAGAAAGGCTCTACACAGGGATCTGGACAGGCTGGATCGATGGGTTGAGGCCAATTCTATGAGATTTAACAAGGCCAAGTGCTGGGTCCTGCACTTGGGTCACAACAACCCCATGAAACGCTACAGGCTTAAGGAAGAGTGGCTGGAAAGCTGCCCAGTTGAAAATAACCTGGGGCCAGCTAAATATGACACAGCAGTGTGCCCAGGTGGCCAAGAAAGCCAAGAGCATCCTGGCTTGCCTCAGAAATAGTGCAGCCAGCAGGACTAAGGAAGTGATTGTCCCCCTGGACTCAGCACTGGTGAGACAGAACCTCACCAGTTTTGGGCCCCTCACTACAAGAAAGACATTGAGGTGCTGGAGCATGTCCAGAGAAGGGCAATGAAGCTGGTGAACAGTCTGAAGAATAAGTCTTACAAAGAGCCGATGAGGGAACTGGGGTTGTTTAGTCTGGTAAAAAACAGGCTGCGGGGAGACCTTATTACTTCCTACAGCTACCTGGAAGGAGGCTGTAGTGTGACAGGTATCAGTCTCTTCTCCCAATTAAGAAGTCTTAAGAGGAAGCAGTGTCAAGTTGTGCCAGGGAAGGTTTAGATTGGTTATGAGGAAAAATTACTTCATTGAAAAGGTTGTCAAGCACTGGGAATGCTCAGGGAAGCAGCTGAGCCACCATCCCTGGAGGTATTTAAAAGATGGGCAGATGTGGTGCTTTGGGACGTGGTTTAGTGATAACTTGGCAGTGCTAGGTTAACGGTTGAACTCCATGATCTCAAAGGTCTTTGCTAACCTAAACGATTGTACGATATTAAGTACCCTACTGCAATTTGAAAACTCTCTTATGGAAATGTTGGTATGAAATTAAGTTCTTCAGTAACAATTTAAAAGCTCTGATAATTAAAAAACATGTTTCAAGCTTCACAGCATTTCCCCACCTACCAGGCTGATGCACCCCTGAACACCTCTTCCTGCTTTCAAAAGGTTTTTTATATTTAATTAAACTTCAGGCCATCTAACAAAAATACTTTGAACACTGTTTCTTTTCCTCTTAATTTCTAACCCTTATTGATAGAAGGAGCAAAATAATTTGATCTCTTAAATGTTACCATATCTCCTTAAAAGGAAACACATTAAGTAGATTTCTAAAAATACTCATAGACAAACCTAAAGGTTGGCATCTCAGCCTACGTATCCTTCTGACTTACACAAACATTGCCAAGAAATTAAGTCAAGCCTATAGAGCAAAATTTCAGCCTCTGGAAACAGCTGTATGAAGAACTCATGAGACATTTTAAAATCTAAATTATGTACATACTTTTCTGTTGGTATCATAGATCAATCAGAAGCAACATTTTCATAACCTTTTTTTCTATGAAATACACCAAAAATTATGAGGTTTGTAGACAGCAAGAAGAATAAGGCAAAAGTATATTTAAGAAATAACTATATACAAGGTAAAGACTACAAAATTCATGTAAGGTTTAAAGAATGCTTGCACAAGCTTCTAAAAATTTCAAAATAAGTTTATTGTTATTAAGGAAATCAAAGAAAAAAAGAGTATGTATTTTTCTGCTGTAAGAAGTCAGCATTAATTGCGAGGTGTTATTGCTACAAATACTGAGAGGCTTAGAAGAAGTAACTTAATTCAGGAATAACATATTGTTATTCAGACCTACAGAACTGGGGGAAAGATTAAAAAAAAGAGTATCCTAGGAGCTAAAAAAATGTAACTGAAAAAGAAATCTTCATATGCTAACTTATTATAAAAAGAAAAATAAATCTTATTTTAAACAAAGTATTCTTAAGCCACAATAAATATGTACCTAATAGAGGGTACATAATTTTAAAAATAAAAAGCTCTGTAAAAGGTTTTGGTTTTAAATAATAACTTAAAGAAACTAATTTAAAAAAAACTTTGTTATACTTGTGCCTTTAAAAAAATGCCACCAACTTTATGTACAGACTTCTAGAAAGGACCCTACTATGAACAATAGAACAACTTACCTCTAAGCATGCCCAAAGGTTGGGTCCTCTCACTTTACAGTCTTGACAAGTGCCCTAATAACATTAGCAAACAAGCAAAGCATTATTTCATTTACTATCATCAGTAAACCACAACTTCAAGACAAAATGAGAGAAAATACTGTAAAACTCAATATCAGCCACGTAATTTTACGACAGAAAGAAAAAGGATGTGTTGATAACCAACTGAATTTTTGTTTTGCTTCATATAATCTTAAGATCAGTATATTTTTCTACTAAAACCTTGGATCTCTCTCTGAATTTTCATCTTCAACCAAAAAGTGTTCTTCTTAATAAAGCATAAACTTATACCGTATCACATCATTATAAAAATCCTGTTTCCTATCAATTTAACATAAAAAGAAATGAAAGTGACAGTAATATAGTAATAACTACATATTCCTATTTGCAGATAGTCAACACTACCTGCAAAAGTTTACAAAAAAAGATGCAGCACTCAAGAAATGCTCTACCCCTCAGCAGCACATGAGCTGTTCCACTTTTCAGACACAGAAATTTAGCACTGTGGACATAAAAGGTTTGGATTTTTATCACCTCCTTGCAAGTACAGTGGGTTACAAGATCTTTCTTGGTTCCATTTACTAATAGTAGGTGGAAATCAAGAGTTCACATCAAACTGTGACTCCTCCATTAAAAAGTTAGTCAAGAAAACTTAAGAAGTCAAGAAAACTGTTAGTCAAGAAAAACTTAAGCATAAATTTCTTTGTTACAGTTTCTACTTGAAGTCAAGTCAGTTAGTGCTATATTACATTAACATTGCAGATAACTAACTGCTACAATGACAGTGTCTGCAAGTAAAGTTCATCTTGGTGTTAACTCTTTTAACTAATACTTCCATAAAACATCACTTGCTTCAGAAGACACTGCTGGGAAGGGGACTCTTTAAGTGTTAAGTACCAAAAAACAGTTTTTCAGTTTTATCAAGTCCATAATTCTTCCTGTTCTTCATTTAAACCTTACTGTTCCAGGAGAAGATTTTACACATGCTTAACAAACAAAAACATCTAATAACTAATAGTACATAACAAGATACGTAGCTAAAATATGTGATCAGAATTAACTGAGATAGGAAGAAAGTAAGCTGCTACGACTCACATGAGATTTCTGTATCAATTCTTCTTTTGTGATCTCACCAACTGATTCCAAGTGTGGGCAATTGCTGCCGGGCGATGACATCTTAGAAGCTGTATTTTCTGAGATCCTGTAGCTGGGCTTTTAAAGACCAGGGAACAAGTCAACAGAAAAACAAATCAGTAAAACCCAACTCCTTACAGTAGGTAGCAATATTAGAGATCTAAAACGCAACATATACATAATTTTTAAATGAATTTGCCTTTTTAAAGTAAGTTAGTATGAAATACTTTATTAAGAGTAAGCAAACCCAATAGTCCAAATTAAACACAGCTGACCCCTAAAATGAAATCCTCTGACATAGGGTGTAAACTAAGAGAATTCTGAGTGGAATAGAGCTGGTTTGGATGAGTTCTTTAACTTCCTGGCCCTTATCATGGCACCCCAATGACCTAAAAATTACAGTTTTCAAGCCTACCAAGAACTGCTGGTGGCTTTGACTGTATATTCTGGGAAAGGATCTTTTGCAACACTCCTGAAGTGTGCTGAAACTGTGAAGGCTAAAATGCAAGAGCACATGACTTGCCTGTCAAAGGAGACGCAACCTTTATCTTGGTTTTATTTATTTACAAAGACACTTTCTAGATTCAGGTATATCATATATCAAAAGCAAACTGAAACTTGTAACTCACACGTAGTACTGAACACTCAGCGAGCTTTTCTCTTGTTCACGTTCTCTCTGTCCATCCAAGGTCTCTCAGAGATGCAGATACAGAAACTTATCAGAAATAAAGAACAATAAATACAATCATTTCATCATTATTATTTAGATGGCAGCACAGAAAGCTCTGATGCTTTACAGAAGGAAAATTTAAAAATTAACTCAGTAATGTTTTTTGATATAAACACTCCAATTGACTCCTGCAGATAAGAACCACGCAGGAACTTTGTTACAGTTTTGTCACCCAAACAATTACTACCAATGCCCCAATCTCTCTAAAACTCAAGAAATCTTAAACTTTCTTTGCCTATTTATTATCTGCCCAACCTAGCATTCCTTTATCAAGACTTGCAAGTAAGATACCATTCTAACTCAGCAATACACACTCCTTCATTGATAGCAGCAGCCTTTATCGCTGTTTCCAACTTCTCTTTGCACTTTGACTCTTTGCTTTGGCAGCTCTAGGTCTGTTCCTTCCGCTACACAACCAATCACTCCTTTGAATATTAAGTAACCCAGAGCTTTAACAGCACAGGGGAAAACAAACCCTGCCTAGTAGGCAGCCCCGTGCTTCCTAGTAAATTTTTAGTTTGTTATCTTTGATTGCTCTTTGCTTCCATTGCCTTACAATAACATCCCTTTGAAGTCATTTCAGTCGCTTTTAGTTATCAAAGGGTTTTTTAGTAAATATGTATAAATACTCTATATTGTTTCTACAAACATTCTTTTATTATTGAAGTGTTATATATTATACAGAAATAATAATACCTTATACAATTTATTACATACATGCAAGTAAATATATAAGCATATATGTACATATATTTTATTTATAAATTAAAATTATGTATACGTGACTAATATAGAAGATATTTATTATATACATACCATGTATACATATACTCAAGTATGTGTATCTTTCAGTCTTTTAGAATGTCACATTAACAGATGTTCAATAAAATATTTAAGAACGTATCTCACAAGACTGGAAATACTACAGTAAATTAATAATTCAGGATCTTTTTCAAGCTGTGGCTAACTTCTCTTCCTTGACCAATGGCATGACATTTGAAAAACACTACCCTCAAATACAAGCTGCAGCTGGAGAAGTATTTCCTCAGTTCAGTGTCTATTTGTAATCCATGTGCAGTATTGCTGAAACAAACTTCAAACACAAAACCAGTGCTTTTTCAGGCCAAACCTCCTCAGTTCAGTTATATTAGCAATGTTGCTTTGAACTGTAAATTTCCTTGTCAGAACACAAATAGAAACATGAATATATGTTTCATCTTGCACATTTTGCAAGGTCTCTTAAAACGTTAAAAATGGGCAAGTCAGCTTCAAATAAAGCCCTGACAACCTTAAAAAAACTCAGTGTGAATTAATGCTGATTTAAGACAAATGCTTTAGAAAGGCTGGTATAATGGATTAGTAAAGCTCTAGGCTTATTTTTTTTTTTTTTAATGAAGAAGCTTTCTAAACACGTTATTTCAAGTAATACAAGGCATTGAATGAGGCAGAGACCTCACTTCACACTACCAGATGTGTATTTATTGCCTACTTTTCACACGAGGAACTGCACAAATCCAAACCTGCAGCCCTGAACAACTCTAAACCCAGGAGTTCTGCTTATGCCAGACTCTGTTTCTTGAAGCAGCCTACATCTCTCTTCTTGAAATAAACAGCAGAAAGACCAAAGCGCGTTGAAACTCATGTCCCTATGAAAGTGGTCCCTATTCCTGTCCATATGGACAGCATCCTTTGCAGAAGTCTTATTATAGATTCTTTACATGGTGGTATATGGGCAGAGCTGAATGGCCTTTCTTTCACCTTTTGTTAACAAAATTCTTACATACTCCCCTCCATCCTGCAGCAACTGTAGTAACTCACTGTACTGCCATAACCTTGGTAGCTTAAGATACCTAGCTGCAGTAACACATTCTATAAAATACCAGGTTAAAGTCTAAAACTGTAAAATTGATTTCAAGACCGTGATTCATGTCTCTAAATCCTCGCAAGCCCAGGGCAGCCCTTCCCTCACTCACTGCCCTTCTTCCATTTCACCACTTCCTACTCCATCTGAAAGAGTTGCTTATCTTCCTCTACTGATGTAGCTCATTATCACATCTGCTCTTTCACAAGCTTCTGCATTGTGTTGACCTCATCCATAGGTCACTTCTTCTCATTTCTAGTAATTAATTTTGGGGGCTTTTTAAATCTACTTTTGCACTTTATCTTGCTTTTTATTTTATAGTCCTGTTCTGAAGCTGGCATATAGCTCCACTTCATGCCTCCAGTGATATGTGATAGTTCGTACTGGAAAGCTCTCTAGATATCTTATAAGAACAGCTCTACTGGGTCAGATGAACGGTCCATTTAGCTCAGTATCCTGTTTCCTCTACTGACCAAAGAGGACATCCACAGAAGACTAAAAATATTGCAAGACTATATAGCTTCCCTGAATCCTTTCCAGCTCTGCAACTTCCTGAACCAAAGGCTTATATATGAGAAAGAGAGAGCACGGCTCTGGAAAGGATCTGTGTCAGTAATGTCAGCCTTCCCCACCTTGAAGAGCTCTAAAAAAATGGTTTTGAGGCATGAATTCTTAGACAGCAATCAGGCATCCGACCGTACCAAGACTGTTCCTGTCACCTTTCATGGATCCTTCAGAAGCATTCTATGGTCTCACAGGAACCTTAGAAAAATTACAAGCCGAAAACCATGGAGCTACATATGAGATACAAGAAGCATCATTCTTAACCTCATAGTGAAACAAAGAGGTAAAACTTAACTGCGAATAGAACTCAAGTTTTCACACTAACTGTTCATGATCACATTCGTGCAATAAGCTTCTCATATCTAGAAGAGACCTCTGCAGTCTCTCCTTTCTTCTTAGCTCTCTCCACGGTTTCCAATGGAAGGTTTGTTTCAACCCACTTGTCACAATGCATCATACTACAGCATTCAACTAATTGAATATTCAAAAGAAGGACTTAAAGAAATTTTAGTGTATGCATAGCAAAA
This sequence comes from Jacana jacana, assembly GCA_013400555.1. NCBI lineage: Eukaryota > Metazoa > Chordata > Aves > Charadriiformes > Jacanidae > Jacana > Jacana jacana. Next base: position 11,117 of record VZTM01008674.1, read on the forward strand.
CATACTTCAAAGAAAAAACAAAAGCCAGTAGTAACACTTATTTTGAACTCCAGTCTTTTTTGTGTGTGCCTGATTATTCTTTGCACTAAGAAAAACACTTTTGCCCATGTGAGCCATCAAAAGAAACAAACCATAATTTAAAGCATCATGACCAACAATCTATTTATCACTCATCAGAATTCCATGGCATCACAGGCTTGTGTGGTGCCTACCATGGAAGAACTACCACACACACAGAGAAATATCCCATCAAACACTAAAAGTCAATTGATCTTAGGTTTATGCAGCAAGCCTAATATCTCCTGAAGAAACACAGCAGATCTTAAATTATCTCAAGAAATTTTGAATTAATGTTTTCATCTGCCTAGTTATACTAGTTAAGATTTCAACACATTTTTAAATAAACAAATATATATATTAACTCCATTGATGTCCCTAATTATGGAAACATTTTACAAGATTGTTTTACAGGATTCAATTAGGGAATACTGGTAGAAGATTTTAACAATAAAAGGATTATTCTGAAAACAACAATTACCTGAAGCAATAATTGTGTCTTTATTATAGGCTTCTAATATTTTGCCTGCACAGCTCTGAATAACAGCATATCAAACCAGTAAGCCCTAAATTCAGGCTTCTTAGTCGTACTCACCATTTTTTTACTAGGGATGCACTGGAACAATTGCATTTAACATTTATTTTCACTTTATGGCAACAAAGTAAGAGTGACACACAGATGCAACTTTGTATCTGAAGGTTTAATTACTTAGAATGCTAAAGAGATAGGGAACTTCAGCAACTCCTTGTCATACAAATACTCTTCCCACTGCAGAAAACAACCCAGCAGCACTCATTCCAAAGTATACAAGTCCATTGAAACTACAGCCTTCGACACACATATTCAGCTGCACGTTTTTCTATCAATTTTCTAAAGAACTGATGTTCCTTAAAAACTTTACTGGAATAATTAAGAATTATTATAGAAGTTACTTTAGCATAATACCACACGTGAATAATATTGTTACCAAACTTAAGAAATATGGAATTTTAATCTTAATTTCACATACTAAGATCCCTTATATTTTGTTAATCAGTAGGTCCCATCCCTCTCTATTTCTACCTTTTTAAATCGATCCACTCTAAACACAAGCATCCTGTTTTCTTGAAAAAAATGACACCACCAGTACTAACTTTGACAGAAAAACTTACTTTATCTGTTCAGAATAAAACCTGGCACTTTCCCAGCAAACGATAGAAGTATACTCAGAGTAGGGTGATGAAAGATACCTGATCCTTCTCTTCAGACACCAAGAACTATCCATTTAAGTGAGATACAATATTTTAAGTCACTTCCATTAGTTGGTGTTTTTTTTTTTCCTGTCATGAAGTGTTTCCAAAGAGAAATGACATTTTTAAAGAATGCTTGAGGGCTAAAGAATCCTTTAACAGGGCTAGCCATTTTTCATCTTTATATTGCCTTTTAAGGTATGCAGCCTCTCCATTCATTTCTTTCTTCCACCACCCTGCATCCTAACTCTGAAACCCATTAGCTGACCTCTATGTTTCTTAAGAGGATTTTCCCAACTCGGGCTTTGCTTGAGTCTACAGTGATTTTCCACCAGGTGCTACACCAGGCTTTTTTTCTCCAGTCTATTTCACCGCCCGTACGCGGTGACCTACGCGTGTAGACACCTCAGGGGGTGAAGGATAATTTATANCCGCCGGCGGCAGCCATCACCGTGCCAACACGCCCAGCGGGCCGAGCCGTTCCGGACTTTGAGACCGACCGGGGACACCGCCCGCCACGCTCCTCTACTCCGCTCACCAGAGCGGATCGGACCCGGCTCGCTTTCCCTGCCGCCGGCAGGACTCTCCCCCTCTTACCGGAGCAGCCGGGAAGACGCAGGATGTGCGGAGTCCGGCTGTATAAGCCTGGTCACGGCTTACACCAATGGCGAACCCCAGCCTCCGAGGACAGAGGCCCTACGGGGCGGGGGGGCCAGCGGCACTCACCCACCCAAGATGCGGCGGTGCAGAAGGCNGTTTCCAAAGAGAAATGACATTTTTAAAGAATGCTTGAGGGCTAAAGAATCCTTTAACAGGGCTAGCCATTTTTCATCTTTATATTGCCTTTTAAGGTATGCAGCCTCTCCATTCATTTCTTTCTTCCACCACCCTGCATCCTAACTCTGAAACCCATTAGCTGACCTCTATGTTTCTTAAGAGGATTTTCCCAACTCGGGCTTTGCTTGAGTCTACAGTGATTTTCCACCAGGTGCTACACCAGGCTTTTTTTCTCCAGTCTATTTCACCGCCCGTACGCGGTGACCTACGCGTGTAGACACCTCAGGGGGTGAAGGATAATTTATAGCTAAATTACTGGGGGTATAAGAACCGCATCGTATCCGCAACGCCGTCCCCATATGGCTCCGGCTTTAGCGGATACGTGTGGCTACCAACACGTTTGTGGTCGACGTTTGTGGCGGCTCCTCCAGCCTCCCCCAGCAGGCAGGGAGGCGGGCGGACCCTCCCTGCCCGCCGGCCGCCCTGACCCGGGGCGAGCGGCCCAGGCTCCCCGGCCCATCACCCCANAGGCTGCCGTGGTGGAGAAGGCCGCGGAGCAGACTCCGCCACCGCCTCACAGGGACAGGCAGACACCCACCGGCCGTGGCTGCAGCGATACCAACCTGCGGTACGCGCCCCGCACAAAGATGGCGGCGCGGAGCGTCTCCGCCTCTCACGTGAGCGCTGCCCTGCACAAAGATGGCGGCGCCAGGCTCTTACCCCACCTTGCCCGACCGCCCGTAGAAGAAGGCTGCCCTCTGTAAAGATGGCCGACGCGGACTCCTAACGGAGCGGGTCACCCTCACGTGGCGCTGGCAGGGGCTGCCTCCCGGCCGACCTCGGTCCCTTCTCGCTGGCCCGGAAGCAGATTCCCCTGCCGGTGCGCGGAGGGAGCCGCCAGTGGTCTCTGTCCCGGGGCTCGGCAGGTAACTCTACGGGGTGGCAAAGCGTAGGGTCGCTGGGCAGCGGGACCCTGCCCGGGAGCGCTACGGCTGCGGGAATGGGGGCTGAGGGGTGCGCGGGGCTGACACCCCGCTTCTGCCCATCGCCTGCCCGGGGCGCCGCAAAGGCTTCGACCGCCGCGGCAGGGCTGCCTGTCCCGGGGAGGGCTCAGCAGGGCTTGCGGGAAGGTGGGTTCTGCCCCCGAGGGGGACGGGGCTCGCTGCCCCGTTGAGGGGTGCCGGGCCCCGCTCAGTGTCCCGCGGTGGGGGAAGGCTCCTGCCCCGGGGAAGCGCCCGTGGCCGGTGGGGAATGAGCCGGGGGCTAAAGCTGACCGCCGTCTCGGCCCGCGGGACCCTCCTTTTCTCGCACCTCTCGCCGTGCCGCGTCTCCTGGCTGTCACGCCTTGAGTTTGCCGTCAGGGAGTAAGGGGGATGCTCCTTCAGAGTGGGGAGATCACCTCAGGCGACTGCGTTTATCCCTCGTCGTGTGTCGGCAACAAAACTGAAGCTCTGAACGGGCTAAACTTTTCCCATCAAATCTTTTAACTCTTTCGGCTGGCGAATATGTTCTTCCGACAGTAGTGATCTTAGAAGTAGGATTGCTGCCATGTACGATGTAGAGGATCTAATAAGTGGACTGTCAGCTGATAGAAGCCACCTGAGAAGCCACCTCGGTGGATCCTGGTTGCACAGACCCTGGTCTCTGCACAGAGCAGTTGGAAGGAACGGGGCCCAAGCTGAGCCAGCACATTTGCTCTCTTCTCCTTAAGCTGGAGTCTTGTCTCTGTTCAGAAGCATCAATCAAACAAGACATGTACCTGTTATGTAAGGGATTTGAGCTTGCAGAAGAAAGCTGTCCTGGGCTCCTATTGCATAATTTAGTATGTCCCCTTCGTTTGACAGAGTATTGCTGAGACCATCTGTGACTGTTGTCAAGGTAGTTCCACTTAATGAGGTTATGGGAGAGAAGGAGCCATGTCAGAAGACGCTGTTACTGAGGCACGATTTTCTCTGAAGACGGTAGCTCTGCAGGTGTTTCATCTTCCCCTTTCTTGGTATTACTCTCTTCACCAGGTAATATGTAATTGCAATCTTGCCACTCTTGGTATATGCTTACAAGTGTTACTGCCGTGTTGTACTCTCTCATCTGAGCTTATTAAGAATTAAAGTTGTACAGAATACCTTGACTTTTAGGTTATTTGAAGCACTGAGCTAAAGTAAGTGGGGTTTTTTTGTCTTTTTCTGCTAATAAATCATCATCATACATCTGACTGAAGTGATTGCTTTATCTGCCACACCTGTATGCCTTTGTTTTGCAACAGCACAATAATTCTCATCAAATACGAAAATCTTCAGGTTGTTTTTTGGTAGGTTTTTTTTAGGTATTTAAAACTCAACACAGCTGTCGTTACATTTTGAATAATAATAGTCAGTAGTCTGAAGTACTTTTCTAGATTGCCAGTACAACTTGCCAAGTTAATCTGAGTGGTAGTTCACCGATGTAAATAAAAAATACTTGTTTTTGCATCACTTCTGTTTGATTAAATAAACATGACTAAAACAAGACAGTGATTCTTTAAAAGCAAAAAGATTTATAAAACTCGTTTTATAAACTCGTTTTTGTTTGTTTGTTTGTTTGTTTTTTACTTACGGAAAGACTTTAAAGAAATTCCAAGGCTCTATTAATCACACTATTTCCTTTTGCAGTTAGCCCTGCACTGATTTATTTTGATTTTCTTTCATTGATATTATAGGTGGGATTTTTTCACTAGCAATGTGGATAGCAGTCACTCAAATCAGGGCAAAGACTACAATATGATCCTAGTTTTCAGGCTGACAAAAGGTGGAAGTATTGTGAAGCTGATACTCCTTGGCTGCAGGGAATCATAAGATTTGTCCTTAGAGCACCTTCATGTCAAAGACGGGAAGGAGCTGTAATTGTGTGGTAGAGATTCAGAGAAGAGAGGTGTTAGTTGCCTATAACTCCATATGTGATAAACAATAGTGAAGTAAGTCAGAATTGTTTGAGAAAATATTAAAGCTTCACTTGCATCCCCCAGAATAAATTTCTTGAAGAGTGAGCCAGATTCTGGTGCCATAATACATAGGACTAAAAGAAAAAAAAAAAGGGTTGCTAGATGTCTGTACAAAATCTGGTCCAGTTGATTTTTTTTTTTCCATTCTGTGTGTGCTGAATCATTGACAAGGGTAACTAAAAGAAAAAGGTTGTAAGTAGGAAGGCTAATAATATATTTTTTAAATAGGTATTGGCAGGTCCTAATAAGGTTTTGCTTTTAGAACTCATGTCTTGAATATGACTGCTTTATTTTTATTGAATTAAATGCTTGTAAGCAAGATCTATGTCATTTTCATATTTGCATGTAAATGCTTTTCAAAGTTTTATTGCATATAAAACCAGAATGGGATGTTCTCAGTCATGGCTGCATCTGATTATTTTCAGTTTTATGTGTTTAGAATTCTTAAAATTCTCGATGCAAGATCACTGGCTTCTTTTTTACACTGCAGTGTATTCGTATCCTTTTTAAATACCGTGTGCAACTCCATTATGTGCAATTCCATTAGCTTTCCTCTCCTTAGAAGCTTTCATTTCACAGTTAGTTTGTTTATAATAGTGCTTGTAGGCACAGACAAATTTTTAAAAATCCATTTACAATTTTTGAAATTTAAGTTCCAGTGTTTAATTCCGTGAGCTTCAAGGTTTTAATCTGTTATTTGGTTATTTACTCTTTCCTGTGAAATGTGGCAGAATTTTTAAGTAAGTGTTTGTGCTGTGTTTCAGGGATTTCCTTTTCCTCAGATAGTACAGCGTTAGGTTTTCGGCCTCGGTCAAGACACAGTACCACTAAGGGGTTGGGTTCTCACGTCAAGGGTGTTCGACTTGTTGATTGCAAACTCAATGCAGAGCAAAGCTGTTAATGCTTCTTTAGATTACACAGCTCCAATGGCATTAACTGAGTGCGCAGCAATCGGGGCCTGCCAGAGTGAGTGGTAGCCTGCGTGTTACAGCAGCACCATATGAGCCCCAAGGACTGCAGATCTGGTTTTCTCCCAGTAGTCTGTTTCTCAAGCAGCATGGACTTCCTTAAGATTTTGTTAATGCAGTTTTCAGTTAAATGGCTCTTTTCTTCTATATATATCTCATCACTTTGAATTTTATAAACTTTGTTAATGGCTTTTAATTTTAGTTACTTGTCTATGTGGTTCTTATTTACTAATTTAAATGTATGCAAACATGTAACTCATCTATAGCCAAAATAAAATGTAACAGTTAAAAAAGATGGTTTATTTAGAGAAATACATTTAAACACATGTTCCTCACAAATTGAAGCACCATGCAAATGGTAGTTGTTGGATCCTCCATTCTTCCACAGCGCAAGAAAATAGTCTAGTCGTGAAGAGTGAGTTTCTTCTCAGTATCCTTTTGCTATCAGAGAATTAATTGAAGCCCTATGTTGTCCTGGCATTAAAAAGAAATTACCAAAATAACCAAAAAGAAGTTTGTCTAAAATCCTTCACTTCAAACCCTGTAGTTCATGGATTTTCAATATACCTTATAGTTCTTGGTGCTGCAATATGTATCTTAGTGCAACCTCTTGCTTTGTCACCCCAGCCTCTTTGTAAACTCTCACCTAGTGGCCATCACAAATTTTGGGAAACAGTTAGTCCGTGTCCTTACTCAGAATTGGTTGTTTCTCAGGCTGTGTGAGAGCTGTGTCTCTTATCTCCCTCAGATGAGCTGTAGCCTGGGTTGAACACACCACAAGGAGGGTAGGTGGAAAGGTGGGAGCTAAGGAACGTGTATTTCCAATGAAATCACACTCTCTTATTTTCAGATAAAGCTTTCTCCTGGGTTAAAGAAGCTTTTCACGGTAACAGCAGTGAGTGCAATATCTGTGATTTTTCTGGCCCATCACTTTAAAAGAAGACGTGGAAAGAAAAACAAGAAAGTGCCACCATGGGAACCAAGTCATCTCGTGTTAGAGTGTACTAAAGCGGCTGCATCAGAAAAAGGTACATGAAGGAATCCCAGGGATTTTTTTTGTGTTGTGTTCTTGGAGGGGAGGAAAAGGAGTGTAAGGGGATGGGTGTGTGTAACAGTGTGTAGTAGTAAAGCAAACTACTGCTGAGTGTTGAGTTCTTAAAGTAGAAATTGTGCGAATTAGGAACAAAACTACAATGTCTTAAAAATAAGGTGGCCTTCTCAAAGGTGAGGTTTTAATTGTGGATTTGGATTAAAACTTCTTTATCGATAGGGGGTTTGCTGTTTTTGTAGACACATCTCAATACTGATTTAATTTTTTATAGGATGGGAAAATAGACTCAAATGCATGGTTATTATTACAAATATTGACTATTCTAATTTGTACCTTCTTGTGTAGAACTGTAAATGGAACAATAATTGTTGTTTGCTTCTAAACTGGGTTTTATTGAAAAAAGTAAATGCAATTCTTAATAGATCTTGCTAATGAAAGATATACTGATTTTAAAGCTGCTGTGAACCCAAAACACTCTATCTCTTAGGTTCTAGTTGTTCCAGTAGTCGGCAAAACTTGACTCTTTCCCTGAGCTCTGCTAAGGAAAAAGGATCTCAGTCTTGTATCTATGCAAATGGAGGACTTTTCAGTAAATACTCTGGTTCTGTTCAAAGCCTGGCCTCGGTGAGTAAAAGTGTCTTAACTTGCACTGAATATGCACCTAATGGTTTCACTGAGTTGAAACAGCTTTCCTGAATCAGCTGCACAGAAGGCTAGAGATGCTAAGAAGGCCGTTGTACCTACTGCATAGTAAAACCAGTTTCCTAGGCAGATAGCAAGGATGTAACACAGTCTGCCAGGGATGTAATTTTAAGGGTACTTTGTAGAGCAACTTCAGAATTTGTCTTTTTTTTTTTTTTTTCTTTCAAGGTTCAGAGTGCCACCTCTTGTCACAGTTGTGCTTGTGCCAATTCTAATTCCTGGGATAAAGCAGATGAAGATGATATTAAGCTTGTCAATATTCCAGTGACCACACCTGAAAACCTATATTTGATGGGTAACTTATAATAAAAGTATTCAGTATCTACCAACAATGAATGTAATTTCTTGTTCTCATGGCAAAGTGATGCTTAAGCAATATTATTGTGGTGTTCTTTCATAGCACTTGATCTAGAGTTAGGAGTTAGTTTTTCAAAATACTTTTTATTATTATTATTATTTCTACATTTGTAGTAGGAATCTGTAAAATTATTTTTAAAAGTAAACAGGGAAAAAATACATTGAGCATTGTGATCATATTGTGAACTTCTTTACCTTATTAAAAAGACAGGTATCTTAGGGTTTTTTTAGGCAGAGATTTGCTGTTGTTTTAAAACCTTGTATCTCTGCTATAATAATGCTTATAGCTAGATAGTTTCCCATGGCTCTAAACTGTGAATACATGTGGAAGGTGTGTGGAATGGATTCCTGATCTCCCCTAGGTATGGAGCTTTTTGAAGAAGCGCTGCGTCGATGGGAGCAGGCACTAACTTTCCGTAACAGGCAAGTTGAAGATGAAGCAAGTTGTGGCTCCATAAAGCTGGGAGCAGGAGACGCAATTGCTGAAGAAAGTGTAGAAGTGAGTACATTCAATCTATAATCTACTGTTTGGAGGAGGGCGGGGGAGGGAATTAGCCTTATTTATTTTTTGGCAATTGCTGTTGCATCAGTGTTTGCTTCTGGATGGTATTATCAAGCTACTGAGCATACTGGCTCTCTGCACAAAATCCCTTGAGTCCTCCCTTTCTTTTATGACTATGTGAGAGGATATCTGCTCAGCAAAGATAAAGGTCTTGGGAAAGATGATAAATTTAGGAATATTCACAAATAATGTGCCTAAATTTTATTCTTTGTTCTTATGAACTAAATGCTAAAAATGTTTTGAAATAAACACACACCTCTGTAGCTTTCTTTATTTCTAGTGCAGTAGATACCACAAAGTATTTTAAAATGGAGATTTTATTTTATTATACTGACTAAAATGTGTATATTTTGCATGTTGAAGTACTAGTCTGACAGTGTCTTGTGTGCTTTGTAGGAAATCGGCTGGCATGGTTTGCTCTTTGAAGGCTTAATATTCTTAGATTTTACAAAGGAATCTTACAGACCATTAACAAATAGCAAATCTTCTAATGTCTATCTTCTTACAGGATATCATTAGTGCTGAATTCATTCATAAGCTCGAATCCCTTCT
>VZTM01008675.1:0-47964 GCA_013400555.1 Jacana jacana
AAAAAAAGGGTGGAAGGAGTCCACCTCCAGTGTATGTGCATTGGATGTGCACGAATGAATGCAGCTTGGGAAACCAGAGGGGAAAGGACAGCTCCACATATGGTCACACAACTACAACACAGTTGCAGCAATGGAGGTGTGGTGGGATGTCTCGCATAACTGGAGTACTGCAGTGGACAGGCACACACTGCAAGGAAGACAAGGAGGGGCTAGTTCTGTGAGGACCAGCTCAGAAGTACTGGTGCTGTTCTACAGGATGGGCACCTGTCTGTGAGAGAGCCTGTGGGACAGCATCCTCCAAGGGCAAAAACAGTCCATCCTGATATTCAGCAAGACAATTAGATGTATCAAGAGGTTGGCTTGGGTGAACTCCAGAGCAAAAGGCAGCATACAGGATGTGGAAGCAAGGACAGGCTGTAAAGGAAAAATTTAAAACACTGCCCAGGCATGTAGGGATGGTGTCAGAAAAGCCAAAGCCCAGCTCCAGTTGAGACTTGCGAAGAGAAGGGCTTCTACTGTTACATTAGTAACAGAAGGCTGAAGAAGGAAAATGTGGACCTGCTGCCAAACGGGTAGATGATGTAGTGACAGGAGAAACAGGTAAAGTGGAGTTACTCATTGCTTTCTTTGCTTTAGTCTTCACTGACTGCAAAGACTGTCTTCATTGACTGTCTCCTATGCCTCTATGCTTAGAGGCAAGGCTCAATGAAGAGAGGAGTGACCAGCAGTGGATGACAATCCAGTCAGTGACTATCTGCAAGAACTCAGTATCACCTGAGACCGTGGGACAAGTCAGACAATATCCAAGGATATGAGAGAAACGGCCCATACCCTTGCAAGTCTGCTTTCTATTGTATTTTATAAATCATACCAGTCAATGCAAGAATCACACCATTTGAGATCCACAGATGACTGAAGGCAAACTTTGCACCCATCTTCAGAATCACAGAATCATCATAGTTGGAAAGGAGCTCTGAGATCATTGAGTCCAACCATACACCCCCTACAATTTCAGCCACTAGAGCATGCCCTGAAGTGCCACATCTAAACTTTTCTTAAATACCTCCAGAGATGGTGACTCAGGTGACTACTTCTTGTAGTGAGGGGCCCAGAACTGAACAGAGTACTCGAGGCCTCAGCAGTGCCAAGTACAGAGGCACAATCACTTCCCTATTCCTGTTGGACATGCTATTTCTGATATAAGCTAGGATGCTGTTGGCTGCCTTGGCCACCTGGGCACACTGCGGGCTCATGTTAAGCCAGCTGTCCAGCAGTGCCCCAGGTCCTTTTCTGCCAGGCAGCTCTCCAGCCACTCTTCCCCAAGTCTGTAGCGCTGCATGGGGTTGTTGTGACTGAAATGCAGGACCCAGAAATTGCCTTAGTGAATCTCATACAGCTGGCCTTGGCCCATCAATGCAACCTGTCCAGATCAACACTCCCACCTAGCTTGGTGTCATCTGCAAATTTACTGAGGGTGCACTCGATGCCCTCATCTGGATCATCAATACAGATATTAAACAAGACTGGCCCCAAAACTGAGTCCTGAGGAACCGCACTGGTGACTGGCCGCCAACAAGATCTTACCCCACTCCTCACAACTCTCTGGACATGGCTATCTAGACAGTTTTTACCCAGTGAAGAGTACACTTGTCTATGCCATGATTTGTCAGCTTCTCTACGAGAATGCTGTGGGGGATGGTGTCAAAGGCCTTACTAGGCTAGTAAATAAAATGCACAGCCTTCCCCTCATCCAGAAGGCACATCACATGGTCATAAAGAACAATCCAGAATACTACAAGCCATTCAATTTCACTTCTGCCCCTGAGAAAACCAAAGAGCACGTAATCTTGAAGCAAACTCCTGGGCACAGGTATAAGAAAGCCATCGTGACAGTCAGCAGGTAGCCACCAACAGGTATGCAATGATGTAAATCATTCCTGATCCATCTTGTTGCTTTCTGTGATAATTGTGGAAAATAGTGAAGTAGAGGATATAATTTACCTCAACTTTAGAAGGGCATTTGACACTGTCTCCTATGATATTCTGTATTAAAGTTTGGGCATTAAAGTGCACATGCTTTGACAACTAGATGGACAAAAAACGGTCTGGATACTCTGGATACTCAGGCTCGGATGGTAGTGGTTAATGGCTTGTACTCTACCTGAAGGCCAGTAAAAGTGGAGTACTGCGGCAATCTATCCTGCAACCTGTGCTGCTTAACAGCATCTGCTCATAAACTTTGTGATGGATACCAAATTGGGCGGGAGTGGGAGGTGGGGACGGATGGACAATACACTGGAGGCCAGGGTTGCCCTTTGACAGGCTGGAGAAATGAGCCAATGCAAAACCTTACAAATTTTACAAGGCAAGATCCTGCACATCAGAACACAACAACACAGGCTTGTGAACCCCAAAAACTCCTGGTCCCGGTAGGCAGCAAGCTGAATGTGAGCCAACAGTGTGCCCTGGCATCAAAGAGAGCCACCAGCATCTTGGGCTGTGTTAACAGCACAGCCAGTAGCCCAAAAGAAGTATTTACCTGCCTTTCCTTGCTGCATTCAGTTTGGGATCACCCAAGACAGACACTGACAAACTGGAGCAACTCCAGCAGAGGCCACCAAAATGGTGAGGGCTGGAGCATTTATCTGTGAAATAGGCTGAGGGAGGTGGGCTTGTTCAGCCTGAAGACAGCTTTGGGGGGACCTAGCAGCAGCTCCCACTGCCCATGGGAAGGTCACTGAGCAGACAGAGACAGGTTCTTTACAGTTGTGGCATGGCAGGAGGACAAGAGACAATAGGCACAATTTGAAATGCGAGGTTCAGACTGGATACTCAAGCAGTGGCACAGAGGTTGAGCAGTCTCCATCTCTGGGGTTTTCTAAGACTGCATGAAACCCTGACTAGCTTGGACTGACCTCAGAGCTGACCCTGCTGTGAGCATCTTAAAAAACGTGGTCAGAGAACCTGAGAACCAGGTAACTTGTAATAATGGATAAAATGACAGTCAAGTAGATCTTGGCTGAATTATGGAAAGGTCTGCCTTCCATCAGCTACAGTAGGAATCTCAAACAAATTACTGTTGAAGCCTTAAAGAGAAACTGGAATGCTAAATGCACCAAACCCAAAAATCAGTCATTCAGTCAGGACATATACAGGTAATAGACCTTTCAGCACTATTAACTGCCACATAATCAAGAAAGGGTAAGGTGGCCTTTCCCACTGTACCTCAATCAAGAAGTCATGAGCTTCACCACAAGAGCAAATGAGCGATGCTTGCCTGGCAGTAAGCACGCCAACATGAGTAAGAATGTGATTATCCTGATGAACACCCTAGACCTGAGAGGGGAAGTTCTGGATAGCCACTAAAAGCTTTGACAATGTCACTTTTCTGAGAACCACAAAGATTGCAGAATTGGCATCCTTAACTCATCTTTTTATTAGCTAATTATCAAAGCAAAGCGGAGAAAGCTGCAGAACAGAAAGGCAAGCATTTGCAGTCACCAACTCTTTCATGAAGACTTAGGAGATCCTACAGACTGAGAAGCATGACCTTGAACTGCTCATGGTCTTATCCAGCCACAAAATGCAGGAATGTAAGTGGGGTGGCCTGACTACCATATGAAAGAATGCAATTCAAGGCAAGAGTCACTAAGCAGCCTCTTTCCTGAACAGCTTGTACACAGTTCCCTGGAATGCAATACTGGCTGATAGCAGTACTGTAGAAGTCACACCTGTCTAATCCTAAATGTTTGAGGTTGAATGGTGGATGACTGAAAGGAAACCACAGGCTACTGGAAACTATGAATCATAAACTACACCACTTACATACAACACTTATACTGCTCAACATGCTTGAAATCACTGAAGCACAGGTTTTCCAAAAGGCCTCTGAGGTCATTAACAAAACAGAGACTTCTCTTGTTTCTGGACCAGAGACAGAAGAACTTCCAAAGGACAAGACAACTTCCTTTAAGAAATTAGCACTCTGAAGTCATGATGACCATCAGACGAATAACAGAAAGGACAGAATGGGAGAACATGTCCATTGCGTGAGAACATGGAGAGATTTGAGACTATTCAACTCTCTTAAAAAATGGACTAGAAACATTCTCCAGCATTAGAAAGAAGGAGGCTCTGAGGAAAATGCTGCAGTCTTGTTCAGTAGTTTGAACCTATATTTTGTGCTCAATGGAGTTAAATCCAGCTGGCGGCCGGTCACAAGTGGTGTTCCTCAGGGCTCAGTATTGGGGCCTTTCCTTTTTAATATTTTCATCGATGATATAGATAAGGACATAGAAAACACTATTAGTAAGTTCGCAGATGACACTAAGTTGGGTGGGAGTGTTGATCTGCTTGAGGACAGGGAAGCTCTACAGAGGGACTTGGATAGACTGAATAGATGGGCCAATGTTAATGGCATGGCCTTCAATGAGGCCAAGTGCCGGGTCCTGCACTTGGGCCACACCAACCCCATGCATCGCTACAGGCTTGGGGCAGTGTGGCTGGAGAGCTGCCTGGCAGAAAAGGACCTGGGGGTGCTGGTCGACAGGAGGCTGAACATGAGCCAGCAGTGTGCCCAGGTGGCCAAGAAGGCCAATGGCATCCTGGCTTGCATAAAGAATAGTGTGACCAGCAGAAGTAGGGAGGTGATTGTCCCCCTGTANTGATGATCCCAGGGGTCTCTTCCAACCTAAATGATTCTATGATTCTATTTGATACCAAGAGTGTATCAGTCAGCCTGTTTCCTTGTGTTACCTACCCATGGAGTGTATGTGTTCCTAAAACACACTGTGGCATGTTTTAGCCTTCTCCAACAAAAAAAGGGAGGTCAGCTGGTTATACAGGTATATTTGAGCTCTAATTATATGGAAATTTAGTATTTTCCTCGGTTTTCTTGATTGACACACAGCCAAAACTTTCAAATTGCCTAGTGGGCTCCAAAACGTCATTGGCAGAAAGTGAGATTCAGGAAAAGAAGCAGTACTGTGGGACATGGAATGACTCTATCTCTTCACTGAGGGAATAAACAAAGACCGTACTTCTCCATAAACACTCCAGAAAGGACCACTGGTTATCGGGGTTTACCAACCATACCTTGTCATTAGCATAAGTGCTTGCCTATTGCATCCTATTGCTGGGCTCACAAACTTTGTCACCTAAAGCCAACCCAGATCTACCTACAGGGATTTGCTAGTTGCATGAGCCACCCTAGAAACCCAAGACAATTCTGGATGAGACTCATGCACCAGCCACAAGACAATGATATTTACATTTCACCTTGCTCATGTGAGGTTCTTCTAACAGTAAGGAGTCTGAGGAAAAAGTTTGCCTCCACATCATGGAACACCATAGATCCCAGATGTAGATGTAGGAATGTCTGAGGCTGAGGAGTACAGAACTATGTGGACTTGGGTACACCTCGATAGCACACAGCTGCTGGCATCAGCTGCTGCCAGCCTGGACAATCACAAAATCAAAAATGGCAATCCAGTCAAATATGGAAATTCAGGCAAATCCACATAACCAATTTGCAACAGAAGGAATGGTAAACAGAGCAGAACCAGTTACCAGTTATTCTGGTCCTTACCCAGCTGACACAAGCCTATGACACCTAGACCAGCGCTGAATAGTTTGGGTTTGGTACTTTTCCAAAAATCCTGGGGAATCTTTCAACCACCAGGCAAGCTTGTGCAATATCACTATAGATCTGAGTAGTTTTGATTCTGGTACAGTCAGGAGAAGGTGGAAAAAAAGACTGCCAGAAATAATTTTCTCAAGCCTCAATTTTAAGAGGTAACATTAGTTTCTTGTAAAAGCTGAATGCTTAGACGCGGCTGATCCATTTACCTGGTGAATATGAACTCCTGAGCTGGAGCTCACTCCACCAGCTAATCCTGGAAATTGAGCCCTTACTGGCAGCTCATCTACAGCTTAAGTGAATCAGAACAATTTCTGGGTGGGTGTAGTTCACCAATACAACTGAGACATGCCAAATGCAGGTTGGGTAGTACAAATCAATTCACTCACTGCATGCAACGTAAGAAAGAAAAGAAGCCTTATGCAAGGTCAGCAAAACAGGAATGATTAAAAAAAGAGTTACAGGTCTAGAGAGGAGCAGAAGCATTAGTATGGTTGATCTCAGCATTATGGGTGAAGCGGCAAGATGCAGGCATGCCTAACAGGGTGGACACTGCAAAATCTTTTAAGTCTCAAGTGAAGGAAATACAGCAAAAGTTAGAATATACACATGGTCTCACTCAAAGATTAAAAAAGCAGTAATTTCAAAGAATCACAGAATCATTCAGGTTGGAAGAGACCCTTGGGATCATCGAGTCCAACCATCAGCCCTACTCTACAACGTTCTCCCCTATACCATATCCCTCAACACCACATCTAATCTACTCTTAAACACAGTCAGGGATGGTGACTCCACCACCTCCCAGGGCAGCCCATTCCACTGACTGACCACCCTTTCTGTGAAAAATTCTTTCCTAATGTCCAGCCTAACCCTACCCTGCTGCAGCTTGCAGCCATTCCCTCTCACTCTATCGCTGATTCCCTGTGAGAAGAGACCAGCACCAGCCTCTCTACAATGTCCTTTCAAGCAGTTGTAGAGAGTGATGAGGTCTCCCCTCAGTCTCCTCTTCTTCGAACTAAACAGTCCCAGCAAATTTCAAAACAGATATCACAAGATAGCACTCCCAGTGTGACATGTCAGTGGAGACTAGTGCAATCTTTAACTTGGTTTAAGTAACCAAGATCAAGCCTATGCTGCCAGCTTCAAGAAGGCACTTGAGCAATGGGGAATATTGGTGGAAAAATCACTTTGCTTTTCACCTGCAATCTCAAAGCTGGCAAATATTTGACTCCAGAACTTTAGACTTAGCGGTGTCCTTTGGTTCAAAGGTCAGGGCTATTACAAAGGTAGATGAGAAGAGCACTTTGCTGGCGCACAGGGTCTGGAAGATGGAAAACAAATATGAGAGAATCCCTCTAACTTTAATCTTTGTTGATACTGCCCAGGGAGCAGCTTAAGTTGGAAGAATTAGCATCTGTAAACAGATAGGGCAGCACCTGGGAGCTGGAGGAACAGGAAGAACATGGTAAAGGGGGCTGTTAAAAAAAAACCAACATCACTCCTCGTATCCAGTTGCTGTGCCCACACCATGCCCCACTATCTCCAGCCAAAGAAAAAGAATGATGCAAGATGCATCTGGGTCAGAGAAAGAGGGGTAACCAACTTGCAGCACAGGAAGTTGTCTATGTGGTTTGTTGGCTCCCTGTCTAAACTTCCATCTTCCTTGCAGATATTGCAGCAGGCACCAGAGAACCATGAACACAAAACAAAAATACCTCCAAGGAAGGTAGGAGTTTCTTGAATATTCCTACTGTTGCATGTTTACAACTGCAGCAAAAAGTAGAAGATGAGGAATGAGTAACAAAATGTTTTAAGGATGTAGAAGATACAGGATTATAGAGATGGAAAGGGGAACACTCCATATATTCCTTGGAAGCCCCAAACCCACAGAGCACTTCTGAGTTGTAGAGTACAGCTACAAGAAACATGTTAGCACAAGCTATACGAGGGCATTGGTTCAAGGGTCTTCAGCTGCCCATATGCATCTAAGAAATGCAAGGCTCTTTATCCCACCAACACAGGAAGAATAAGCTGCTGCTTATTTAGCATCAAGGTGAGCCCAGGCACATTTACAAAATACCTAAGAACTGTCCCAAAATATTTTTTTTCATACAACTACACTTTGTGTTTACAGGTCCTTTCCTGAAGGACTTGCACTGGTGTGGTGCAAACATGGCATCAGTGAAATGCCTCTAGTTGCATCATCAACACAAACAGGACACTGATGAAGGAAAAGGAACTCAGGACAGATATTTGCCTCAGAAGCATGTACAAAATGCTTCACTGCCCTGAGAATACTGCTTCACAAGTGAGGTTCATAAGCATAAAGGTGATAGGAGTAGTAGAGAAAAAGAAGGGAACACATGACAGTACAAAATGTAGTAATGTTCATGCACTATGGCATGTAAGCATTTTCAAGTATCTTAGTTTCTTGTATGCCAAGTTGTATGCTTGTTCTTTCCTCTTCATAAGAAAGACAACAGGTTTGAGGGCTGAAAGATGCAAGCAAGCAAACTTGGTAAACCAGTCTGGCAAGGACACTACACATGGGGCAAAACAAGGAAGGCAGTGAGGTATTTGCGAGAGAAAACAAGAGACAGGAGCAAGTGTTACTGGCAAGGACAGGGAACATGCCAAAGACAGAGAGTGCCTCATAATACTGAGTATTACCCTGTGAGCAGCATAACAAGATACTGTAATGACTCAAAGAGTAGGCGAGATGGTCAAGCCACTGACGTAATAGCATCAACAATTTGAAGAGATTGGGGTGGGGTTGATTTTAGCAGGTAAAACCTGAGAAGAGGCTGCACTTGGTAAGACTGAAGATGAGTATGGATGAGAACAGAAAAGAAGGGGCACATTTCAGGAAGCTCATGGAGGAATCTGTCGTGGTTAGGTTAAGTTCAGAGAAAAAGGTCCCAAATTCTTTGCTGATAGGGATTACATTTCTAGACATTACAGCTCCAAGAAAAACTTTCTAAATGTCATCCTATCTTCATCAAGGGTGTGTCCGAACACGGATGCATGCTTTTAGTTAGGGTGTGAATGCACAGGACGCTTGCTACTCTACATTAATTCCCATATGAATTTACTTAGACTGTAGTTACATTAATACTTTAAACTACCCTAATACAGTGGTAACACCAAAAAAAGTTCTGTTCTCACTATCTGTGCATTACCATCTCAACAGCAATGCACAAATATTTGAGCAGGACTGCTGTGAGCTGGATCAAGGAATTAAACTGAGTTAGTATGAACTGCCTCTTTTGTTAGATCAGTATCATGGCTTAACCCGAGCCAGGCAGCCACTTGCTCACTCCCCCATTTGCAAAGGAGGGAGAGAATCAGAAGAGTAAGAGTGAGGAAGAAACTCATGGGGTGAGGTAAATACAGTTTAATAGGTGGAGCAAAAGCTGTGCATACAAGAAAGCCAAAACAAGAAATTTCTTCACTGCTCGAATCAAGAACAGCGTGGCCAGCAGAACTAGGATTGCCCCCTGCACTTGGGCCTGGTGAGGCCACACCTTGAGGACTGTGTTCAGTTTTAGGCTCCTCACTACAAAAAAAGACATTGAGGTGCTGGAACACGTCCAGAGAAGGTCAATGAAGCTGGTGAAGGGTCTGAAGAACAAGTCTGATGAGAAGAGGCTGAGTGAATTGGTAGTTCAGCCTGGAGAAAAGGAGGCTGAAGGGAGACCGTATCACTCTCTACAACTACCTGAAAGGAGGTTGTAGAGAGGCGGGGGGTCAGCCTCTTCTTCCCAGTAACAGGCAACAGGACAAGAGGAAACAGCCTCAAGTTGCACCAGGGGAGCCTTAAACTGAGCATTAGGAAAAATTTCTTCACAAAAAGGGTTATGGGGCACTGGAACAGGCTGCCTGGGGAAGCAGTCGATTCGCCACTCCTGGAGGTATTTAAAAGATGTGTAGATGTGGTGCTGAGGGACATGGCTCAGTGGTAACTTGGCAGTGCTATGTTAACAGATGACCTTAAAGGCCTCTTCCAACACAAATGATTCTATGATTCCCATTGGCAGGCAGGTGTTTAGCCATGTCCAGGAAAGCAGTTACTTGGCAAGGTAAAACACGGTAACTCCTAACATCCCCCTTTCTTTCTTCTTCCCCCAGCTTTATATATTGAGCATGATGACCTATGGTATGGAATATCCCTTTGGTCAGTTGGAGTCAGTTGTCCTGGCTGTGTCTCCTCCCAACTTCTTGTGCACCCCCAGCCTGCTTGCTGGCAGGGTCAGAGAAGGTGCAGAAAAAGTTTTGACAGCCTAGAAACAACTAAACACACCAGTGCACTGTCAAATCTATTTCCTATTCCAAATCCAAAACACAGCACTAATACCAGCCCCTGGTAAAAACGTTAATTCTGTCCTAACTGAAATGCTGTCAATCAGTTTCATATGTGGAATGAATTCCTCAGTTTGAGCTGACACACATTCTTTTGTTAGCACAAGTGAGAAGGATGCACCAAGATGTGTTCTTCAGGACACAGCTACAGACACTTGAGCAATAAAGCGTTAAGAATTCCCAGGTAAAGTCATGAGCTCCTTTCAGCAGATGGAGGGAACCACTTTACACCTAAGAGTCCACAGAAAGGAACTGGTGCACAGCAGCACAATGAAGAATTCACACCTTTGCTTAATGTACACAATTTCTTTTCATACAAAAAAAACCTGCAGCTGCACAGAGGCAAACAGCAATTCTAGAAGGACTATAATCTGCTTTCTCCAGCCTACTGGGAAGTCAACTGAATGTGCATAAACATGTAGAAAAACTGGTGGGCTCATGAAAGAAAAGGCTTTTGTATGACTATGTAGCACTGTGATATTTCATCTCAGGAGTACCATTTTACAAGTATTCCTGAATTGAGTTGAGAGATTTAGCACAATCATTCTGCTCCAATCATCCAAAAGCAATTCATCTGGCTGGTGCTTCTCAGACAAGCGAGCATTCCCTCATAACAAAAGAAACACAATTTTCATCATGAAGACTTGTTCCTAGCTTACCAGATATCTGCAGTTATATTATAGGGACCATACATCAACCCTAATTTTCACACAACTCCTGTAGTCACTTGTACTAACGTAGAATATGCTCATGGAATGGTGTCTTTAGAAATGCAGGAGAGAAAAGAGCACCAAAGATCCTTCAACCTCCTCCTATGCAGCTCTTCTGACAATATTAGCAATTTAGATCAAGATTAAGTTCCAATTATAGCTCACTAAATAACCCACTAATAAAGTAACTGATCAAAGACAGCCAATTATAAAATACATTTGAATGACTTCTGCTGCAAACATGGAAAACACAGAATATGATAGCCTAGCCCCTGGTTTTGCAGATTTTTTTTGCAAGGGCTTAAAAGAAGCTGAGTGTTCAAGAAACAAGAGATTTAGGAGATACCATCTTACTGAGGCTGGATCATCTTCAGTATATTCACAAAGAGCCAGGTACATATACAGGAGGGACACTGTGTCTGCTAATGTAATCCCATGATAAGTAAACACGTAAAATGACACTAGTGAAATCTACTGATGTTCCTCTTAAGAGACTCAACAGAATTTATTGTAATGCTGCCATGTGAAATCACAAGATGACAGACTGAAACTGAAATCAACATTAATGTTATTTACTGAAACCAACAATGAACATTATAATATGCAATTTGGATGTGCTTTTTCCACCCCGGAGGGGGTTCTCCTCTTGTCTGTTGCAATTTGATTATCAAAGTGCTGTTGCTGTTTCTTCTCTTTGTGACCTGACGCTGTCATTTTATTCCATGTTCATGGCTGGTGGCTCACTGCCATATATTCAAAATTCCTAATATTCATGCATGGATTAACTAGTAATCTAAAGTGGCCTACCTAATAGCTTTTGATAGGACCATTTATGAATATGGAGGAAAGGACAAGAACTACCATCGGGGAAGTTCTGGCAATAGCAGACAGGAAGTTCATGGGAGGATCTTGATGTACTTATCTCACAGGAAAAGTAGCAACATTGATCTCAGAAAAAAAAATAGTTTTTGGAACAATATTCTTTATTCAAGACCAAACTAAGACCACATCACCTTCACCAAAAAGAATACTTCTCCATCTTTCAAGGTCTCCCACAAATAACACTATTTTTCTCTAGTGTGCTTCCTGCACCCCCACCATCCTTTCCCACTAATTAACAGAGAGTTTAAAATGGTGAGTAATTAATATCTTGCAGCTGTAAAGAAAGGCAGCTGCTGTGAAGCTGCTAGACAGGCTAACAAACAGGACAGAGGGGATTTCTTATCTCTACCTCCATTTCCCTCCACTGATAAAAAATACACACTATTAGTACAATGCATCAGAGCGGGCTGCCCTGGGCAATCAAGAGGAAGTCCATACTATTCTGTAATTTCTCAAGCAACACTGGACACTGGTATGGAACATGACAGTATATGACAGTAAGCCATCATGTATCCTGACATCAGCAATTTTGATTTAAACCACGTCTGATGAGAGCAACAACCTGAATCAGCCTGCCAGCACGTAATCAGGAGCAGCTCTAGACTCAGAAACAACACACCTGAAGACTGGGAGTGAAGCAATGCTACTCATGATTCAAGCTACTCAACAAGCCAACAAGGTGCTTTTGTGTAAGTGACCCAGTCCACAATGATATTATTTTAGGGTTATTTTTACTTGAGAATATAAGTAATGTTAAAATAACTCTACAGGCACATACTGGTTTTGTATTTCGCAAGCCCACCACACGGCTACTCCTCCCGTTTATCAGTCTCTTGGACTACATTTCATAATTTTTCTTCCTCTACTAGTAAAATTCCTAACAGAAAGCAGCTTTAAATCTAGAAGCTGGGTAGGGTTCTAGAACCCTGCCATGAATAAGCAACCTACTGGTTGCATATGTTACATAAGACTGGTTTGAGATGGGAAATTTCAGAAATGCTTTTGTAACAATAACTACTTCCTGATGGGCGGAAGGAAGCGAAGCTCGATCACGGTAGAACATCGAATGCTAAAGGGCACTCCAGGAAGAGAATCAAAACTAACCCAAATGACTTATATGATTCTATTTATCTTAAGGACACATTGGTTTAGTATTAAGTATATTTAGTATTATTAGCCTAAAACATGAGTTTAATTAAAAAAATAAAGCATTCACAAGTATGATTTGATCTCTTAAACATATTAAAATATTTTTGGTATTAACAAGCATTTTGTTTTAGTTTAATGTTTTAGCAGAGGCAGCCCAGCAAGTTACTCTGACAGAAGACCCTGTGCATGGCCGGTTCCTGGAGGGGACAGCATGGCAGCCTAGTGGAGCAGTTGGGGCAGGACTGGCCAACCCTGGCCTGCAGGACTCAAGTAGATTGCTGTGCTTAAAGCCCGTACTGTGTACAAGTGTTCTATGTAAAGAATATTTATGGTTTATATTGAATAAGTATGAAAATCTCTGGAGAGGACTGGAAACTGCCAGATATGAACAGGTCAGAAAAGGGAAACTTTTTGTTTTGGTGCCTCTATTTAGAGGATGAATGTTGTTTACCTAACAATGCACTAAAGCAAACACTTTGTGACATTTAATTTACTGATATACAACCAAACTGACAAGCTGAAAGACTCTGGTAGAGGAAGATCCATGATTCCACATTCATGTCAAAACTGCTTAGTCAGCCTTAGGAGACACAAGTTTCTGCCAAGTAACTTACCAACAAGTAAATCTAAAGTAGCACTTCTAACTCCACGCTGATATTTGGTGATCTCGGTTTCTTATTTTAGTATTAGGGATGCAGTACTGCCTAAAAGATCCAGTAATGGAGCCCGGGCCTACCATGTCAGGGACCATGCAAAAGCAGAATAAAGACAGAGCCCAGAATATAAAGAGCTAAAAATGTGTTTAATTTATCTTCACGTCTTGAAGTTTTCATGTTTTGTTAAATTCAATCCTTTGTAACCCTAATTTGTAATTTTTTGTTTCATTTTATACAATTCTCTTTTGATTTAGCTGGGATTCATGTGTACTATTCCAAAAGCACCTGAAGATCTGTCTTGGTTATGCAAGTCAAATGTTGAACTGTTACTTGACCGCTTTGTCAAGTCAACTTTATAAGCACAGTATTTTGTGGACAGATGTAATTCTACATCCCTCGGGATTTAAACCACTAACACCAGCAATATTTACACTGAGTCTTTGCTATGAAATTCAGGGTGGGGAGGGAATCACTCCTCTATGGAAAGCAAGTTACTTTTGACATTGGATTATTAGATAAACCTTTTCAATACTTTCTTTTCCTGACATTCAGACAGTCCTGAACCATGGGTACAGCAATGTTTGCAAAGCACTGGCACAAGTCTTGCAAACAAATAAGTACAGAGTTAGTGTTACAATGATGTGTCCTATTTCATCTGATCACTTACAATATGACAGTCAATATCCATTTCCTTCCATCTGACCTCACGTTTTAGTAAAACTTTTCCTTTTCTTATCAGGACAGTAGAGGGAGATGAGTCATAGAGGCAGCAATCTTATCCTGGTTTGTTATAAAACACTTCCAGGGTCTTGTGCAACATAAGCCTTCCCTTCACATTCATATCATTTTAACTACCTACCTTCTGCACGAAGATGCATGGTTTCCAAAGGTCCAATAAATGCGTATCGCATTCCCAATCCATCAGACATCACAAGGTCTAGATCCGTAGGAGATATTACTCCGTCCTAAGTAGCATAAGTAGAATGGGAAGATTTGTGAATGCTTGGGTTTAATGCAGAACTGCCTTCTTTTTATGCAGTTAAAAAACTAAAGCAGTAATAAAAACTGAGGCTAGAAATGGCAGTCAGCTTGCAAACAAAACCACAACTGTTTGCCGGCAATGGCCATCTATTATGCAAGCCGGCCTATGATTCCGTACAAGCACTCATTCACGCATCTAATCTTGCTGTACCTCATAATTCAAATACATTGATACATTTTGACAGTATCTGATTTTTGAATTTACAAGTTAATCCGTTGTGTCCATACAGCATGCACTGTTTGTATGCACTAGTTTGCGCAATACCTGTTACTTACCCTGATTCATGAACTAAACGGAGCTGTTTATGATACCTAATAGACTTTTTTCTTAGCAACTGATTATCAGAGAACACAGAGCAGACATGAGACTCTTAATAGCACCTGGCCAAAAGACTTTCTATCAGATTCAACTATTATACCAGTCCTTTTAAATACAGGAGTTTTAGCTAAATCTTATACCTCCCCCTTCATAGTCTCTTAGTTCCGGATTTTTGGACAGTCACAACTGTCGGACCAGGGGTGCACCAGGGGTTCTACTCCTGAGGCCACCTGCAAAAAAAGGCCAGGACGAAACATGCAGGCAATGCAGCTGCCACTCCCTTCCACAAAATTCACTGAACATTCAACCTACCCAGCCTCAACCTGCCCAGGTTCATTGCCAGCCTCGCATCTCAGAGCTGGAAGGATACAGAGCACACAAAACAAAGCCTTTCTGCTGTTGAGCGCTGCTGTTCCACCCACATGGCAGCACTTACAAGAAAGCCAACACCCCCATCAGGTTAAGAGCAAGCACAGGAAGGCTTGTAAGAAAAAAAAAAAAAAAAAGTTACAGTTCATTACCTTAACAGATTTACTTGAGAAGAAAAACATTAAAATATTATACGAGCTTGTTTTTCACCTACTAGAATGACAGGAATTAACTAAGACCTGTTCTAACCACAGCCATCAAATAAAGCTTGGTTTCAAGAATTTGTCATCTCTGTTCCCAGAAACATAACAAATTTTCCTTCTGGTTAAGAAGGTAAAAGACATGCTGAACTGCTGCTCATTTGTAGTTTCACCCTACCCTGAGGTACCTTCCTCAGTCAGTGCCCCTCTTTCTCCATAAGCCCCTCTGAGCTGCAGAATGTAAGTAGACACACTCATCTCCTTGGCCAAAGAAACATCTTTTTCTGTTACATTTCCACCTCGCAGGGCCCTGTTTGAATGCTCCTTCATATCACAGTAATCAGGTAGAGTTACAGGTGTGCAAGACAGCTCTCCTGAACTGTTCTAGATACTGACATCTGAGCTAGACATCTAGACTCTCTTTATAATCACTAGAGAGAAAAAGGAAATCAGCATCCTAAAGCAGGCATGTAGAATAGGTAAGATGAGTTGTGTCCTAAAAGGGCCTAATTCTCCTCACCAATGGAACACTGAAGAAGGAGCTTGGATGTCAACACCCACATTGTAGAAGTCCCACTAAGTGAGCTGAATCCTGCCCACAGCTTCTTCGTGTGTTCATCAACTACATCATCTACTGGTACTTTAAAAGTAGGCTATAATCCAAAGACCAACATAGCTTCTACAGCTGGCTGCAGACATCAAGTCTCATCATCTCACACTTAAATAGACCCTTTCATAAGACTCAACCTCAAGTCTCGATCTGTTAGTAGGCAATGCTCCTAACAAAAATAAGCCTGGCTGAATCCCTGTTGCAGGTGGCTTTTGAACCCTGTCATGAAAAGGAAACAATAATGTAATTATTACGACCTACCCACCGTATATGGAACATGCAGCGCTGGTAACAATTTAATTAGACATAAAATGGGAGGAATAAGGAAGCATTATTTTCTTCAACATATAAAGATAAGGCATAGGCATGATAAAAACTACTCTAGAGACAGACAGGAAGGTCTGCATAAGAAGACAGAACTAAACAAAAACCTCAGACAGCATCCAGATTACAGAGCAGCATAACTAACACAGGCACCACACGTTCTGTCAAAGTTTTTTTCCCCTGACATGGACATGCAACTTCTCTGAATAACATCAGCATAACAAAAAAGTCAACAGAAGCACTCTTCTTTGGGGAGTGCTTCATCCAAACAATGAGTTATGCTGGTAAAGCCATGCCTTTTTTTTTCTGGTTGACATGGATTTGTGGACAAAAGATTAATCACAAGTTCCAGAGAAGCATTTTAACTGCTGGTGTGGTTCAAAGCTGTAAACATAACATTAAAGAGTTAACAGAATCTTGAAATGCTTCAGAATAATTGTAAATTAATTTTCAAATTCAAAACTCATTTATTTCTTTTGTTACCAGAGTCCTCAGCTTTGCTACTGATATTTGAAGACCAGAGCCCTCTCAATCATGAGATGAGTGCTTTGCTCTTGGCCTTTTGACTACACCTGTAATTTTATGCTGTATATTGTAATTTTATGCTGTATATATGTAATTTTATGCTGCATATTTATTTAAGTATGATGCTGCTACCAGAGGAAAACAGGACAGATCCCTTCAGTTGAAGGGTATGTTATTATTCTGTACCTGTGAGCTCAGTTCCTTGTAGTCACACAGACCCTCTTAAATAAACACCTTTTACTTTTTCTCTTCAGAAATTAAAAATGCATAAATGAGAAACAAGTTAGACCGTCCTCCCCTAGGGAACAACCCTACTCCCACTTGTGTTAAGGAGATCATAAGCTGGTGGAATGATTCAGCAGGGTGGGTGCAAGGTCAGCTAGGTGTCTTCCACAAGTATCATTGTTTATGCTAACAAGTAAACAAGAAAGAGTTCCAATCTAGTTTCATTAAGTCTAGGTGTGAAATAATCTTCCCAAGGGTATTTTTCATCCTCTTTATCCTGGGCAACATTCCTGTAAGCCTTTCCCTTGAGCAGTTGTCACAGGGAAGAGGAAAGTATGTTAGAGTTCACTAGAAGCTTTCACAGCTACAGAATCAAGATCTTCATGTAAAATAAATTCCACCAAAATCCTCAGTGATTCCAAAAGCCAGTCAATCTTCAAGATCTACACAAGCTAAGAATCCTCCACACTTCTTATGACACCATTTTTATACACCACAATCTCATTTTCCCAGAGATTTTAATCTCCTGTGATGCCACAGTATTGTCCTAATGCTTCTTAGGCATTTCATTAGTGCTTCCTGCAACGCAGGGACACTTTTCTCCTTTCCAAAAACCCATGGCGGTTCTGCAGTTTCCACCTTTAGGCCTTGAGCCAACCTACTTGGTTTTAACCAACAGTCTTTATATCTGAGTCAAGCCCATGTCATAACTTCTGTCCCTGAATTTGTTTGCAATCATATTAAATGTGACATGGAAAAAAAAAATAATAAAAAATATCACTTTTTTCTCATACTACCAATTCAACATGTTCTCCTACTCACACCAGTCTGTCTAG
Source organism: Jacana jacana (assembly GCA_013400555.1). NCBI lineage: Eukaryota > Metazoa > Chordata > Aves > Charadriiformes > Jacanidae > Jacana > Jacana jacana. The sequence goes on from VZTM01008675.1 coordinate 17,844, forward strand.
AGAGCTATTCTGGACTCCACTCCCACCTGGACCACATACTTTCTGTTTCCAAATTTCCCACTTCATCCTCTGTGTTTCCCAAACCCAGTATTATTTTTTTCTGATTGCCACTAATACATGCATTCTGTCTCAGCAGCACTTGTTACACCCTTCTCTTCATTATCACTTCAATCAAGTCCCTTCCATCCACACCCTGATGAGATCTTTCTCCAGTCCTGTCATTTTGAGCCTATGACTTTTCTCCTAGATCCCTCTACTGGCTCCATCTCTTTCCATTTCATCATGTTTGACAAACTTGTCCTACACACTTCACACCTCCTCACTTTGCTGGTCTTTATCTTACTTCTTTCATGGCACTCTCACTCACCTCACCCTGTAAGAAACACTATTTTTCTCCCTGCCCCTTTAAACTTTCTTTTATGATATCCTCTTTTTATGGGGCACTGTAACTAGATATTTAACCTTCTACCTTATCGTTGATCTTTTGGAGAGGTCCTCTGGATAACACTGTAATACAATTATTAATAATAAGAAATTAAAAAAAAGTCTTGCCAGCGTTTAAGGACTGCCAAGCTAGTCACCTGAGAAGGGAGAGGTACATAAATTTAGGACTGAAGCCAACACACCTGATTGCTGTGAAAACAGACTAAAATGGACACAGAGCCAAACCCTGCCTGTTTCTTTTCTGAAAGTTTAACAAAAATGGCAGGACTGTCTTTTACAATGACCTAAAAAAACCCCACTTTTCATGAAAAAATACATTAAAACAGCATCAAAAGCTTATATAGTGGAAAATACAGACTCTTCAGACACTTATCATACATCCATCACCCAAAATAGTTTTAGCAGGTTCTTAAAAGTAGCTGAAACTCTTAAATTGGATCAGGGCTGAAAAACTGCCATGTTCTCCTCATTATCTCTGCTGCTGTATTTCAGGACCTCCTTGCAAATTCCAGGTGATGCTTAGAAAAATATTTCACCATAAGCTTCCACGCAGTAATCCACAGCAAAAGGACAGTCCTAGATATTCAGAGGAAGGTTCGAGACTTCTGATCCAAAGCATTAACGAAACTGTTTGGTTATTATTTTTCTGGATATATCAATGAAAATGTTATCTTCAGAATTAGGCAAAGTCAAGCTATTTAACTAACGCTCTTTTGCAAGGTAATTCCACAATGACTGTGTTATAGCCCGACTCTTGGACCCACATGGCAGAAGCTGGTGAGCTCCATACATCATCCAGCAAGCTGCTATATTGACCACATTGCCTTCCAGAGATCCCCATGTTCATGCTCTGTACCAGAGCCCTTCTCTCATCATACGATCCTTAGCCCATCACACATCCCAACACAGCACTGCTGACGAAAAGAGAGTCTGGCAAGTCACCAGCTGCCAAGAGACATTTGGGAACTAAAACATACCCTGCAAGCCGCTCAGTCCATTTGTGATAAAGTTTTCCAGATAAATGTTGTTAGTACAGCTGTACCCACATGTCTGTCCTACCACCAATGCCTTTTTTAACAGTACATAAATACACCTACCAGAGAAGTTTCCAATAGTTTCTTGAATGAAGTAAGCTCAACTCACTGAAAAAAACCAACCAACCTCAAACAAAAACAACTCCCAAAAACAAAACAGGAAGAAAAAAAACAAACCAAAACAAAACAAATCAAGAGCCTGTTTTAGTCGATGCAAAGGTGTCTGAATTCAGACTTGGATAAAAAAGTCTATGTGTACATGTGTAAGATCACTCCCCTGCCATTGCTATAAATATTTTTGAGGTGAGGACACAGATGAGAACTTTCAAGCCTACATCTCAGCAAGATCCTCAAAGATCCCCCAGATAGTTCCTCACATAAAGGGGTTGATTTAAGGTCATTTCAAGGTGCTTCAAAATACCTGGAGACAGCTGCTGTGTTTCTCTCCTGGTTCACACACAGTATTCTATCTGGAATACTTATGTCCTCGTTATGTGGCACAGAAATGATACACTGCTGTGCACGTACAACAGCCCTCCAGCAACAACGCAGCACTCCACTCACTGTGTTGAAATGAAAGAAAACTTAGACTCATAGAAGCACAAGGTTGGAAAGCACCTGCAAGGTCATCTAGCCCAGCCATCCTCCTATCACCAATACTATCCACTAAGCTACTGCATCATGTCTCACAGCACCTTGCCCAAATGGCTCTTGAACACAGCCAGGGACGGTGACTCCACCACCTCCCTGGGCAGCCTGTTCCAGGGTTCCGTCACCCTCACCATGAAGAAGCTTTTCCTCATATTTAACTGGAATCTCCTATGTTCCAGCTTGCACCCACTGCCCCTTGTCCTATCATTAGATGTCAGTGAGAAGAGCCTGGCTCCATCCTCCTGACACTCACCTTTTACATATTTATAAACATTAATGAGGTCATGTATGTATCCAATACATACAATTTACATCTCTAACCACCAAAGGATAAATGGGGTGGTCGTTTTGGACCTTTATTAGTTGTCCCTCCTGCTAATATTTGCAGTTCATCTTCCATCCCCACTGTTTCTTAGGGTAAGGAAAGTATGTGTTACTAGAAGGCACAAATGTGACTAAGACTTGATTTTTAGGAGCCTCTCAATGAACTGGGGAGGCTGACATTTTGAACAATAAGGACTGAAAAGTGACTTATCAATCAGAAGGAAGAAGTTTTTTTCCCCACTTTGAAAGTGGAAACACCAAAAGAACATGACTTGCAAGAAAAATGACTAAAGTTGGCAGCACAACAATAGAAACACAGAAACTGCCCCAGGCCTGCAGCTCTCGCCTCTCTGCAGTGATTCTGCTCCCATCAAAGGCAGTGTGTTGCCTGAAGTTACACCTCTGAAATTATATACCTTTGATAGCTCTATTTGGTCCAGGCTTTTGAATGAAAAAATAAAACCATCAAAGTTGTTAAGAGTTCAAAAGTGTATTTGCCTGAAACATGATGAAATTATACAAAACCAGAACTACTTGGAAACTTTGATGACGCACAACAGAAGCAACATCCATTATCTATCAGTACTTCAAACACTATATTGTTACTATTCACACACCACCACACACAGAGCAAGCATCCATACGGGTTCACACTAAAGGTTCACCTCAAATCAATACCTCCTTTCCCAGAGTAGCCCATGAAGTGTTCTTATACTCTTTCCATAACAAAGGACCAAAGGCAGAGTGATACTTTCACTGATACACACAGCCTCAGTTCCCAGCAGTCCAGTCTTTGAGACTTCCACAGCTGGAGGCTGCTCCTGCATGGCTTCCCTCTAGCATAAGCATGTCTAAATGTTCCCTGAACCCATTCATATGGGTTCCTCACAGTACTGCTTAGATTACTTAATTATTCACTACCTCCTTTATATCGTTGCACTGGGTTGCTCAAAGATACTAAGTAGAGGTAGGCAAAAATCCCTTCAGCAACTCTGTTTAAATATGGCTTTGGGAAAAGTTGATTTGTCTGCGGTATGTTAATATTGCCCTAATCGTGTGCACGGCTTGAAAACACAGTTCAAAGCACTATCAAAACACTCTCCACGACAAAGAAGCAAGCCCTACTCAAACCCAAATGATTCTCTTCTCAACAGAATAGCAACAGACTCATAATTCAGCTCTTCCTGATGAAAGATCAATCTTTGCAGCAAAGAACAGGTAACTGTGGGAAAAGCTGAAGGGGCACAAACACATGAATCTCAGCTAGAAGTCTGAATGGGCAGAGGGAGGAGAAAGTCTGTCTTTAACTACAAGTATCAAATAACTGTTGAACCTATGAGTGCAATTCCTGAAAGGCCAGAGAGAACCATTTAAAATATTATTTTCATAACCACTGTGCAGTAGGCCAGCAACATTCAGAAAATATCAGGAAATAACAAGACAACCAAGAGAAAAGAAAAATCAGCATTTTGGTTTCTGTGCTGTTAAGGTTGTTGATTGTCCTGAAAGCGACAGTATTCTGAAAAGAAAGCAGGATAACAGACAGCTGTTACGATCACACCACTTTATGTTACTTATTAATACCAAAGACTGAGAAAAACAACTTCTTACTGCTTCTAATTGACACACTAATATATATCTCATGTTCATAAGGGACAATTTAATACAGACAATACAAATTTACAGGAAACTTACATACACAATCTCACTTGTCCCATCTATAAAACCAACAGTGTGTGCATATAGAAATTGAAAAAAAGAAGAACCAAAATACATACACCCACAAGTCTCCAGGATTCACTTATGACTGCATACTGGAGCCGATTCAGCACAAACCCTTCAATTTCTCTGTTCAGTTTGACAGGAGATTGACCAATCTTCTTCATGAGGGCATATGTCCTCTCTGTAGTAGATGGATCTGTTTCTGGGTGAGGAACAATTTCAACCAGTGGCACAAAGTAAGGTGGATTTACCTCAAGAAGAAACACAAAAGAAGAACGTCAGCTCATCTATCAACAAATTAATATAACAAGTTAATATAAAACATCTTTACATGTAACTACTAGCGTGGATATTTTCCAGTGAACACAATCAATGTGATCTTCAGACCCTGAAAGACTTCACCCATCCAATAGAAGCCAGCATATTAATTAAAATAAAATACTCTTGGCATTAAGTTTAACTCTATTTAACCCCAGCAAAGTTCACGGAGTGACACTAAAGATGACAGGACTCCAATAGTACTTTGGGACACATGACTAGAGGACTTTATATTGACTTGAGTAACCAATGTTTTCTCAATATTCAGGCTGTTTGTTGTTGTAACACACATGGCCACCACCTGTCCTTCAAAATGAAGCAAAGTATTTCCTTTCAGATATTCAAGAACTCTGTATCAAAATCATTGCTAAACACCACCTGTAAGGTGCAACACTTAACAGATAAGCTGCTACTGGCCCAAGCATGTAAATATATGCTAAATACAGTAACAGAGATCACATAAAACATACTATGAAAAGGTTGCAGAACAGGTTACCTTCAAACACTGTACCTAATTAAAAGAAATAAATAATTACCTCTTCCTGACTCTTCCCAAATGTAATTTCTCATCAAGTCAAGACTATTGTGTAATGTATTTTGGAAGTAATAAACAAAAAATTCCAAAGAACATCCTAGAAACAGCTACAAGTTCTTCCGGTCATATTGTTAGAGGCAGTAACACTGCCTGCACCCTCCTTCCCAAAGGGGCAGCCCTTCAGCCGTATTGTCAAGGTGTTCAACTCAGCTCTTGATCTAGTTTCTACGAGAAATAACACTGACATGTAAAGGATGGTAATTAAGTACGGATTCTTCCACCATCCTCCCTTATAGTAAATCACACTTAATTGTGCTCATGTAAATCTAAGTACAGGATTTAGTCACGTAGCAACAGGCAAGCAGCCTTTCCTCACTGTGTATTCTTTCTTTCTTGTACTTACAGGGTTCCTTTTACTGTAAGGTGTGACCAAGATAACCCGTTGTAGGCTACGTCTGCTCTAGCTACTGATATAACACGCTCACTTCATCCCCTATAAAGTGCCTTGTGTTGTTTCACTATCACCTTTCTCACGTCAGCCTTTGGCAGTGCCACTACCGACACTGAGAACGCTGTGCTGGACCCCACTGCAGGTGTGATGCCAGGCAATTTAGCAAGATCCAATCCCCAGCAAGCACCAGTAAGTTCTCTGAAGGCTTTTCTAACCCTTCTCTGAAGGCTTTTCTAACCCTTTCAATCAGGACGAGGGTAATGGAATTGTTGAGAGAGACTGAGGCTATTATAAATTTCTTCCAAGATTAGTGTTGACAGCCATCCTATTGAAATATTCTATTTCATGAACTTGGCACGGGGAGAACACGGGTGTGTTCATGAGCACACTGAGGAGATGCAGCAAGACAATTTTTTAGGAGTGAGATAATAGATGTTGGTAAAAAATAAAGTGGTAAAAAGTGGATGAAACTAGAGGTGGGGGAAGGTTTCTAAAAGCAAGAAGGGGGAATGCAAAGCCTTTCTTCAGGGAGCAGAAGAGCTTACCTTCCTCACCCTAACGAAGTGCAAGCTAAGAAAGAATATGACAAAGTAAACACAGAGAAATAATTTAGCTACACAAAAGCTGCCAACACACATCAAATTAATTTTAGTGAACTGTTAGTAAGATTGGAACAAAAATCAGAACACACAAACAACTTCCAACAGGAGTAGTGGAGTTAAAAATCTTACATTTTTAAGGTGATTTGATTACATGTTTTCCTGTAAAGTAAGAAACTTCACTCAATGGCACATAGTCTCCTCTGCCTCATTATTTCCAGCTGTGTGGCCTAGAAGGTGTATACAAGTACAAGAAAAATGAACTAGTCTGCAGACAGCCTCTACTCATACACTGCCTGACACAGCTGGCAGAGAACAGCTGTGCATTTCTATCACACAGCTGTGCTATGGGATTTCTTTTATTTTTTCTAATTACTGAAACCATTGCTATGTTAAGCAAAGAGATGAGCTCCTTCTGCCCTTTGGGCACATCATCTCATTTCTCCTCAATACACTCACCTGTGCCAGAGGATATACAACTTTAGCTTCTAATTTTTCTGGTATATCAAAACTTTTTGTTTTCACAGCATCTTCCAGAGCTGTTTGCTTCCTGCAACCACCATTCCCCATGTCATACTGTTGTGTTCAAAATGTTAGTAAGGCCATGGTTAAAACAAAAAACACCAGAAGCCAACAAAGCAAGCATATTTTCTGATAAAACAGTTGCAGAAAGGCCCCTGGAAGACTACACCAGCTCACAGCTTCTCCAGCACACTCCCCATTGAGCGAAGGTGAGATTACTAAGAAAATAGTCTCAGTTAGATTGCAAAGCCATTTCAGAACAATTAGACATTTTAAGGCACTCCAGTGTATTTCCTTTGGAAAATACTTTTGGAAAATCCTTACAACAGCAACCTAGAAAATATTTACTCAGGGACTAGCGACCTTTCCAGATGTGATAAAACCTGGTTTCAGAAGTGCCTCCTATAAAGACTGCAGCTCAGACTAAACAAGTCAACAGGTACAGACCAACTTGGTAAAACAGTAAGAAAGAGTAACTGACAGTCAGAGAGTAGACAGAAGCTCAGGAATTGGTTAAAAAAAATCACAGCTATAGTTACTTAATAGAGAAGTCTAGAAGAGACATTATCTCTTGTCTTGCACTACAGAAAGTTACAACCCTAGAAATAGGAGATAAGGAACTACTGAATTTTGGACTGGAGAAAAGTTGAACACAGAAACAGGTTTGACTTTGAAGTCTGACTTCAATTTGCTTTTAAATTAAAAGGGGATGAAAATTAATTATAAAGAAAGAAACCAATCCTTTTGCTCCTTTTACTTCCCAATCATCCCAAGGCACAATGATGGTGGTGGAGAGACATCAGAAAGAGACCAAGCGCTTTCACACTGCAGCATTAGACTACAGGTAGCTGTAGAGACATTACAGCAAAGCAGAACTGTATTTTTGTGTTCATGCTGCTGCTCCTGAGCTTGCCCAAGGAACTGATGTTTAGTCCATATACCAAGTGATGGCCTGGAGCAGACCCTTCTCCAGAATACTGGAAACCTTCCTAAGAACAGTCCCCCTAATTGATCCATCAAACACCAGACTAACAACAGGCCAACAACTTCATTAGCTACCAAGTATTGTACAACAGAAGCAGTAAGAATCCCAGCGATCAAGCCAAAATGCTATTCCATACTGGGGAGAGATGTGAACTGCTGTCTGGCAGCCCCACAGAGGCTCAGGGGTACCCTTCAGCGTTTTGAGGTTCTGCTGCCACCTCTAGTCATGCCATTTCTGCATCACTACCCTGTCCCAGCTGGTCACCAAGCATGCAAATTCAGCTCCATAGTACAGTTTGCTACATTTTATCCTCCTGCTTTTCCTCTTGGGGTATATTGCTTCTGCATCAGAATTGAAGAAACCAGACTCAAACCCTTCCATCGTTTATTGACATTACCTGATGCGCACAAGCAGCTCACTGCTTGGATCTTTAGTGTTACTGAACAGCAGCTGAAAAAAGGATCCTAGAAAAGACTAATGATGCCACAAGGAGAAAGTAGGGAATTTTATAGGTTTGTCTTCAAAACACAGAATTCCTACATTTTAAGAGCCAGTAGTTTGAGTAACACACAACAATGCAAGCACAACAGCTTACACAGCTTACCTTAAGCCAACAGTAGGAAACATGCGCGCATCCTCTAAATTCAGTAGGTGATGCTGCTCAGACTGACTAAACAAGCTTTTCAGACAAGTCAGACCCCTGCACACTACTGACAGCATACAACCACTCCAAATATCATAGAATCATAGAATGGTCCAGGCTGGAAGGGACCTCTAGGGTCATCCAGTCCGACCTCCCCATAGTCAGCAGGGACACCCCAACTAGACCAGGTTGCCCAGGGCCTTGTCGTGCCTCACCTTGAATATCTCCAGGGAAGGGGCCTCAACCACCTCCCTGGGCAACCTGTGCCAGTGGTCCACCACCCTCACGGTAAATATCCTAATATCCAATATCCAATCTAAATATCCTAATATCCAATCTAAATCTGCTCTTCTCCAGCTTGAAGCCACTGCCCCTCATCCTGTCACTACAGGCCTTTGTAAACAGACCCTCCCCAGCCTTCCTGTAGGCCCCCTTTCAGGTACTGGAAGGCTGCTATTAGGTCTCCCCACAGCCATCCTCTCCTGCTCCAGGCTGAACAACCCCAGCTCCCTCAGCCTGTCCTCGGAGCAAAGGTGCTCCAACCCCCTGACCATTTTCATGGCCCTCCTCTGGACCCGCTCCATCAGGTCCATGTCCTTCCTATATTGAGGGCTCCAGACCTGCACACAGTACTCCAGGTGAGGTCTCACTAGAGCAGAGTAAAGTGGCAGAATCACCTCCATGGATCTGCTGGCAACGCGCCATTTGATGCAGCCCAGGATGGGACTGGTCTTCTGGGCTGCAAGTGCACACTGCCTGCTCATGGCCAGCTTCTCAGCCATCAGCACCCCCAAGTCCCTTTCCTCAGGGCTGCTTTCTAACACCTCATCCCCTAGTCTGTATTGAGAGTGAGGATTGTTCCGGCCCAGGTGCAGAGCCCTGCACTTGCTCTTGTTGAACTTCATGAGGGTCACCTGGGTCCAACCTCTCCAACCTGTTCAGGTCCCTCTGCATGGCATCCCAGACCTCTGGTGTACTGACAACACCACAAAGCTTGGTGTCATCTGCAAATGTGCTGATTGTGGACTCAATCCCTCTATCTATATTGTTGACAAAAATGTTAAACAGCATTTTTAAACGGCATCCTTCTGCATCTCTCACTCTGCAGGGAAGAGTTTGGGATGCAGTTTAGTTAAAACACCTGTACTGCTAGTACAAAACCAAAACATGCCATCATACTTACAGGATGTGACACAATACACTGCTTAACGTGCTTAAGGCCAGTGAACAATTTGCTGGGTAGGAGACAAGAGGTCGAGCTGCTCAAGATAACATTGTCGCCAACAATAAGATCTAACTGACCAAAAATCTTCTTCTTCAGCTCCAGGTTCTCTGGGGTACATTCCTAGAATAAAAACAAAATACAGCATTAGAAGTTTCTAGTTCAATCGTATTTATTCATATATTTCAGACCTCATTGATCCCACCTTGACACCTAGGAACTCAGCACAAACCATCTATTTTAATCAGCCTAGACATACCAGTGAGCCATAACACAAAAATACATTCCCACATATAAAGAAATGGAAAGCTTAGAAGTTTCCCTACAGCAGAAGACAGATTACCAAAATCCACAGGAGATTTAACACAAACCAAATGATTCTGCTTTGTCTAAAATACAGACTTTTACTCCTGCATGGAGATAACGGGAGTGTGGAGGAATAAGACCTGGCCCCTATTAGGGGGCAATGAACAGTGCCCAGTCAATGAGGACATAGAATAACTACAGTGGATCCCACAATCAACATGAAAGACTTCACTTTATGAAAAGAACACAGAGAGACAGAGCCAGCTTGTTTTCTGGTTTTTTTGGAAAGGTTTAAAAAAAATTCAAACAGGATCCCAAACTTGCAAAACCTCAGCTTTCCCTTTAAAACACACAGAAAATACCTGCTCTTTTACAACTCAACTCTTCTCCCACCTGTCAGTACCTCAATTCTGTCCTTCTGTTACACTGAACTGCACATAAGGACAGGGAAATAGGCAATATATTTAATATAACCCAAAATTTACATTTATACCTGGCAGCTTCGGACAGACTCAGTGGCAGGAATGCCCAGGGCCAGGGCTTTTAACTCAGTAAATGGGTTAAAAGTAATTTGAAGTCTTAAAAACTAAGCAAGTTGCATGGAACAGTACTAGAAGTTCCATGATGTAGAAGAGATAAACAGGGTCATTTAAGAACTCCAGATAGAGCCCAAAGTGATAGACAGCCTTATCAAAACAAAGTGATACTCTGCTTATAATTCCAGTATCCCTTCTTGTTGGTCAAGTTTAAATAGTTTCTTTTAGTAAAGCCAAAGATGAAGAGAACTCTGGAGATACAGTTCAAGCTAATAAAAGAGTCACCCTGAATAGGTTTATTGTGAACCTGAAACTCTAAGCCTTCTCTCACATCAGATGATAATCAAAAAGGCAAACTCAAATCTGCTGGAAACTCAAACCTGCCACGGTTACGTAAGGTTTCTGAATGGGCCATTTGCTTGAAGTTTCCCATATAGTGTCACAATTGTATTCAGGTTGTTGGACCACTGCAATAACGTTTCTGTCCTCATCAAGCATGCAATTATTTTCTCAGAGACACCAATTCCCTGAAGAACAGGGGGGAAAATTAAGCTTTAAACAATCCACTAAACAGGAACCTTGCTTGCTGTCAATTATAGAGCCTGGAGAGGTCTGAAGCTATTCTGTTCGCCCTGAGAAAGAGAAGATCAAACAGTGAGCAAGTAAGATACGGTTTTAAAGCTACCACAGTCTCTCTCAAAGAATCACTGCAAAAAGGTTAGCACACTCCTCTACGCATTTTAAGTGACACTGTATATTTCTGTGCCCTTTTTGTAGAGAACAGTACACCCTTATTCCACAGCCTGAGCACCTGAACAAGGATGCTACTAATCTGACTTCCAATTTAAACTTTATTAAGACATCTTTTTAACAGCCTGATCAGAACGTGACAGTGGTTAATTTTTAAAACCCACCTGCTGGAAGTGTTGTACTTAGTTGAAGGGTTAAAGGCAACAGTCATTAGGCTATTCAAATGCATGACCAGAGAACACCTAACAGCTACCTGACCTACCTATGAACTCTTAAAGAACTACACAAAAATAAACATGTACTACACTCTCCCCAGCAGACAACACCGATACCCAAACCAGGTGACTGAAGTCTAGCTGCCCCTAATTAAAAAGCTGCACTCATATCACACGACCCCTTGAATGCCAGTACATAGAAAGCGAGGGAAGGGAGTTTTATCTGTTTAAACCCAGTGGCCCTGTGTTTTTATACATGCTTTTCTACCACACTATCCGCCATCTGTGCTCCCACACACGTCCACGCTCCTCTAAGTGCACAACTTCATTTACCTATATTTAAATGCTGGCACCTATCCAGACTCTTCCTATCCATTCTCAGATATGCCAAGGTAGCAACTCACCTGTACCACCTTCTAGGAAACACTCCCCAAAACACTATCTTGCAAAATACCTTATCCTTACACTAGCATTGGGAATCGCTGCCAAGGCCATGGTTTTCTTAGCACTGGGAGGTGAAAAAAACAAAGCATGTCCTGAAAGAAAGCACTGCAACACAGTGGTATGGTCCTAAAGTAAGTGTTATTGTCCTATACAAGCATGGCAGTGTTAAGATGAAAGCCAAAGATTTAAACTGAATGGAGAAGGTCAAAAATCAGCAGCCATTCAGCAACAAGCCACCCTCTGTAAAAGCACCTGGAGATGCTGTCATGGGCATCAGAATTGAGTCCTTTCAATAGCAAGTATGGAGTCTGATGGCAGTCACTAAGCATATAGAATTGCAGAATAAAGGAGTTTGAAAGCCACAGCTGCACAATGATGAGCTCCCACCTCCAGACTAGATTCTGGCTGCTGCCTGTTCAAAATATAATCAAGAAAACATTTCTTCCCTGACAATCTTAATATGAAGACTTATGACAATGTAAATTCCTGGAAGTGAAGTTTGATCTTGAGCTCTCCTAGACCAGCTCTCCTATACCCCTCTTCATTCCCAGACTGTATGTATCCCATGCCATAGAATTCTTCCAAGCAGATTTTGGTCTGAACAGACCAGAGGTGTCTCTCCTGAAGCCCAGGGTTGTGAACCCACTTTTGTCTTGCTTTTCCCTCTCAGGATCCTCAACTCCACCACCTCATGGTCACTGGAGACAAGGCTTCCCTCCAACCTTTACATCTCCAACCAGTTCTTCCTTGTTTTTAAGTGTGAGGTCTAGCACACAGCATACTCCCTCTTCTGCCCATCAAGCACTTGTGCCAGGAAGATACCATGAATGCATTCCAGAATCTTCCTGAATCTTTTGTGCTCTCCTGTGCTGTTCCTCCAGCAGATATTGATGTGGTTGAAGCCCCACCACGAAGACAAGGGCATGTGAATATGAGGTATCTTCCAATTGTCTGAAGACAGCATTTTCTTCCTGATCAAGTGATTTGTAGCAGACATCTTACCACAACATCTCCCACACTGGTGGTCCTCTTAATGCATATCCATAAGCTCTTACCTGGCTCCTCATTCAAACAGAGGCAAAGCTCTCTGCGTGCTGGCTCAGAGCGTGTAATCAATACCATAGGCAGCTATTCCTCTCCTACCTCTGTCTTCCATCACCTAACCCCCCAAAAGCTGTACTTCACTGCCATGCTGCAGCTGCTACAGCTGCTACAGCAAGAAGGTTATAAAGCTTCACCCTAACCACAACTGAGGCAGAAAATTATTTTGGAGATTTCTACAACTTCCTCCTTCTCAGTAAATTCAATAGGGGTTCAAGTAGCAGACACACTGTTTAGAAGCCATAACCACTTTGCTGCCAGGACGCTCTTCACCTTCTGCAGTTGAGTGATGATCTCCAACCATGCCACAAACCCTGCCTCTGTTCCTCTATTTATACACAGATAACTTACAGCAACATAAGTGGTCTCAGCTTTTCAGTGCTGCAATTTAGCTGACAACTTTGAGGCCCTTCTGCAGAACAGTTCCCAGAGTCGAGGGACAGCAACCCTGTCCTCTCACAGAACAAAGAGGTAGCAGCAGCTTTAGGAGCACTGAACTATCTCACAAGCTGGACCTAGGCTGTCAGCACTACCGTGACAAGGATCGCATTATGCCCAGCTTTTTGTGGAAATATAAAGATCTTCACAAGGGTTAAGAAACAAAGATCCCTAAATCTCAGAGAAGCACTTCTCTAGAAGTTCTAGTGCCTAATCCCTTTATATAAATACTTTAATTATCCTCTACAGTTATAATCCACTAGAAAAAGGACTTCCCAGAAAAGACTTCAGGTTTAATTGTCTTATTTTCAATCTAACAAAACACTTCAGAATGTTGTATTTCTAAAACAAAGCCTGATTAACATAAACCTACATAAAGCAGGGATGAGTCGATTTTAAACAGCATTCAGGCTACTTGTATAAAGACAGACATTAAAAACACCTGAAAAGGAGACTTGGAAATTGAATTAAATGAAACATAGATTTCAAAGAACTATTACTGTATAATACATAATACACTATATAATTATTGCATATAATTTTACCACATCTAATATAATAATAATGATAATAACAACAACAATAATAATGATAATAATGATAATACCATCATCATCAATATCCAAATACCAAATCATTAACAAAAAATACGCTTGGCAACAGAAAACTTGTTAGATGCAAAACAATTCTAGTTAGCCCAAAACAAGCCACCTCAACCTTGGCAACCAAGATTTTGTGTTTAAGCTGAGCAAGAGTTGGCATCTTTCTTATCCACGGGTCATATCCAATTACTTAATGGCTGGGCCCCATGATCACCATTTGACACGATTGTATAAAAATAAAGTAACAGAAAGGTATGGTCATATACGTTCACATCCTGAGGCTTCTGTTACAGCCTTTCTACAGGGTGGGTATGCACTGAAGCAAAATTCTTAACAGGGGAGGAGGAGGAAGCACATCAGATGAGGATCTGAAGAACATGTGAACCCATTTTTGACAGTTGCCTTGGTATGACTGATCCTGCCTTGGGGCAGGGGTTGGACTAAGCAACCTCTAAAGATCCTTCCAGCTCAATTTTGGATTCCTCTGTAGCCGGTAGGGCAGCAGAAGTAAAGGTGAATCCTTCTGATAAAGGCGGGGTCTTCTCATACACTGTTCTGCTGTAGAGCAGAGGACTAGAGTAAGGGCACAGGACACCTCTGTACGAGTTTAAGTCTGATTCACAGGGCCTGAACTTGTTTAGATTTAAATTAAAAATACAGTTATAAAAAAATGACTTACAGCAAATCTGCAAGTGTCTGGCTTTTAGAACGGTGTTAAGTTCATATTCAGAAAAGTTGTAATAGAATTCAAAGCTGGCAACTAAAGGGCAGTGGATAAGCAAGCAGTTGTAAAGCATCAGTTAAAACACCAGTACTTTCAGGCTAACCTAATTAAAAAAAAAAAAAAGTTTAGGTCTATAACCAACTTCAAACCTAAGGAAGTGATAACTCCTTAGTTATCTTGAATTCATGAGCTCATACCACTGTGAAATGTGATGCTTCTTAAATCACTACCTCTTGAGAGACATGAAAGACCTACCACATGATACTGTACAAGTAAATAACACTTTAATGAGGTGAAATCCAGCATTTGGATGGAAACATTTTGTACTTTCTACAGTTAAGAAACATACCCTGTTAAGAAACTGGAGCAACAAAAATATCAAGTTACTGCTATTTTCTACTGTTCAGAACAAATGGCTGAATTATAAGTGTCTGTTCAACCTTTACAAAACACAAATACAAAACAGGATTTGAGGAAGTACTAGTTTTCAGAACTGCATACTCTAAATTAAAAGCTTGCAGATTTGAGAGGGTTTGGGGGGATTGTGTGGGTTTTTCTGGTTTTTGTTTAAAGTGTATGCAACAAATGAAGGCAAGTTTTGCTTGTGTCAGTGCGTGTCATTTAGTGTCAGCATCCAGATCATGAAGAGATCCATCTTTTCCCATTATATTCACATGCCCTACAAAACTTCCAAAAGACAGACAAAAAAGCTGATCAGGCTGCTATCCACGAAATTAAGATCCTTTTGGTTCCCTTATGGAGGAGCAGTAAGATATCTAACAGACTTCTTCTGCCATGCATTCTCTCTCAGAGGACCAGATCTTCCCCCTTTTCTTCTGCTGTGATCCAATCCACCATGAAAAATAGGGATATGACCTACAAAAGGCAAGGGAAATGCAATACAGCCCTGGAAAGAAAACCAGGGAGGATGGAAAGAGAACCCAAAGAGCAAGATTAACTGCTGGGCAGGATGACAATTATGTCAGTGATGATCTCCAGTAACAGGGGCCAAAACTGTATTCAGGTCTGTAATGGTAGACAACACTAGTTGTTACATGCCCAGTATAGATAGGGAGTGAATATTAGAAAGTTTGGAAGGACAAAAGTCCATCCAGCAGCAGCACCACAGCAGTGTCACTGGCAAACTGTTTGCCGAAATAGCATCTTTCAGTTCAAATCAAATACTGACTTGATAAAGTATTTTACAGCAAGTCTTTGAAATCAGACAGTTTCAAACACTAAAGTCAGGAAAGGAGTTTTATCAAACCCTCTACAAGGACAGCAAGTTAGGTCACATGCTTAAAACCAGCTCCCTCAGAAGCCAAAACATAACTTCTGGTGCCTCAGGTCCGCGTTTAAGATAAGTAGGGTAAAACCAGGCCCAAGGTTATATTTACTCAGCTGAGAGCAAACAAATGCATGTTTGTCCATTGCTCAGAGCTGACCAGTGACCAGTCCAGAAGAAGGCATGTTGCCACAATGCTTGCACAGTCCGCCTTCCACCAGCTTTATATTTACAGAGGTATTGTCATTAATGGAGCCTCCAGACTGAGATGATCTTCTATCCTATGAGCTCGGGACAACTGAAGACAACTTTACCTATTGCTGTCTGCAGAT
Source organism: Jacana jacana (assembly GCA_013400555.1). Classification (NCBI taxonomy): domain Eukaryota; kingdom Metazoa; phylum Chordata; class Aves; order Charadriiformes; family Jacanidae; genus Jacana; species Jacana jacana. The sequence continues at coordinate 34,027 of VZTM01008675.1, forward strand.
ACCCTGTCTTACCCAGAAGTAAATAGCTTCAGTGAAGTGAAGTCATCAGGGAAGTAAAACAAAATCTGGAAGTAGAAGCTGGTACTGAACAATCAATGACAAATTTTAATGACAGAAGATGTGAGACATCTACCATCCAAGGCTCACAGGTCAATGCTAGTTTCCCATTCTGAGGTACTACCAGGCTTTTTCAAAGTTATTTTTAAGCTGGTAACACTGCTTTTCTAAATATGTCTCACAGGGAGAGATAAAAGAGCCAGCAAGATCCAAAAGAGATCAGGCCAAAGATGTATTAGCATTGTTATTACCAATTCAAAAGCATTTGCAAGCATAACATGGTGGGGAGGACAGGAGTGCACGCTCTCTTTTTCTAAAGGGGAGGAAAAAAATAGAGATACTGTACTAAGGCATTTGGGTAGAGTTCATCTGAAAGGAAAAAAAGATCAATACCTCAAGACCACAAGGTGTAAATTACAATCTAAATCTCATCCCCCTGCCAGTGTGCTTTGTCTCATGCTACAGCACAAGTGATGGGTTTGGAGACCACCATTCAGCTACGCTCCATGTCTGGCTTGAACCAGCCCAGCTAGACCTCACAGCTCACCAGCATACACAGCAGCTCAGGTGTCAAGAGTAAAACCTTACCAATAGTCATCTTACCCTCTTCTGAGAGCTAGTAAACCTTATTACTCTGTCAGTAAATTGTTCCAAAGCAAAGCAGTTAAAAAAAAAATGTTTTCCTTTTACTAGCATTGTGGTAAGACACCATACAAGTGCTGTGCTGATTTCTATTCACCTTACATCATTTAGGAACTAAACACATCCACTCAAATACGCTTTCCATAGTGAAAGGAGTACTAGTAAGTTCAGTACCCAATTGTCACTAGGGACAAAAGCCAAAAGTCATCATGTACCTATGCTGCAAAGTTAAGAGCACAATATTAAGAAACATGTACCTCACCCATGACAGTCCCACACCAGGGACATTACCGTACAAATGTACCCAGTAATTTGTCTCCATGGTGTTTTCAGCTAATGGAAACATTATTTCAAAATTAAAGCTTTTAGTGATGCAAGAAGCTTGCACTGCACATTCCCCTACCTGCTACAGGTTAGGCACTTACTTTAAGCAGCGAGGAAAAGCTCCGAGAAGTGAAACTGGATGAACACTCACTTTTAGTGCAAAAACCACACTGATTTCCTTCTGAAGGTGATGCAAATCAAGACAAGTTACATGATAAAAATGTTTAGGAGAGGGAATGTACAAAATAACATGCATCAAGGGATACCTTGTTTTTAAAGGTTCATGACATTACTATTACCCAGTCCTAATTATTTCTTGCATCTTTTTCACTTTTATATCTTAAGTAATGTCATTTAAGAGGTTCCACTTTTTACTAATTCATCCCATTTATTTTAAGTTTTGTCCCATGAAAACAACATAGAAGGCAACTGTCTGCAGAATTCATTCAAGGAGTGCAAACATCTAGTAAATTTTTAAAGCTTGAAGTAGACTTACTCTACAAAGGCCAAATTTGAAAAGAAGTTAAGATTTAACCAACTGAAATCTAGGGTAAAGAAATGCAGTTCTCATGAAAATCTTTTAACAAGTTAACCAGTAGGTTACAGACTTAAGCAAGGAAACAGAGTCCTCTACATTCAACTAATATCAGCCCAACCGATGTTTTATATTTTAAGTAACTAAAAGTCAGAACACTTGCACTCATAAGTCACAATTAACCTGTTTTCTCCTTCCAGGTTCAAAGCTGCACTATGCAACATTTCTGAAGTTAATATGGTTGAGCCAGAAAGCAGTCTGTTCATTGCTGAAATCAGAATTAAGATCCTTTTATATCTATTCCACTTCCCTTCCAAGAGCAAATTAAAGACTAATTTGACAATTACACAATGTAGATGGACAAATTATTTAACAATTTGTATCAAAGCAAAATTTGATGCTACAGTTTGAAAGTTATGGGCTGATATCGAACACCATCAACAGTGTTCCACACACATATGCCTGGTTATGTACAGGCCTACTGCAGTTACTTTATTTTTTATTTATTTATATGGTATGCTTGATGACTACATATTAAGAGACATGAAAGGGCTAAAGGAACCATAAAATAGTTCCAGAAAGCTTGGGTTGCCCCAGGCAGATTGTGGCTATTCATAGACCATCAACACACCACCACTGTCTTCAGCTACCTGAAAGAAACACACAGAGAAACCAGACTCTTCTCAGAGGTTTATGGTGGTAGAACAAGCATCAAGAGAAGCTGCAAGAAGGAATATTACAATTAGATAGCAGGAAAGAAGTTTAACAACGAGGGGAACTAGATACATGAAGAGCCCAGAATTGTTTATCCTTAGACATATTCAAAACTCAACTGCACTAATCCTGAGAGTCGGTCCTTGCAGCAGGTTGTATCAGATGATTTCCACAGGTCCCTACCAACCCAAAATTACTTTGATTCTGCAACTTTTGCCTGATACCTGTTTCATAGATCAACTGATAGGAGGGATGGATGATGCAACCCCTGAGTTAATCCAAAGTAGAACACAGGGCTTTCTTCAAAAACCTTACTGATGAAGAGCCCCTCTAAGAGGAACAATAGCATAACAAGATTCTCTTTAGGAGCAACAACAGCCGAAGACCTCCAACATAGCTGTGCTTAGCTCCAAAAGAAGACACTAAAGTGAAAGTGTGGATACTGAGATGCAAAGTTGGCATTAAGAAGAATCAGATCCTCACAGGTAGCATACAACACCATATGGATGTACCAGGTACTAAGAAACACTTGAAAAGGTAAAGCAAACAGGTAGAACTAGGAGAGTCTACTAGAAACAGGAAGGCAGCCTTCTCATGTAGGCAATACCCCAATGAACATGGCATTGTAAGACTGTTAATTTGTCAAAATATGACAAAACAAAGCAGACACACACACTATTTACAAGAGGAATAACTTAAAAAAAAAAAACTAAACTAAAAATTCCCTTTCTTCAAAATGCATGGAGAAGAATAATGGCATCGGACTAAGAGACGATCAGAGTACAGGAAGGATGATAATCTGGAAAACACACACAGAACAGTGATTTCTTTGCAATTGTTCTGTTTCTCCTTCTAATCCTTGCAGAAAACTGAAGCCTTAGTCTTGGCAACTCCCAGGATCTGTCACAAGTCATGAGATGAGACAGGAACTGGAGGACATGATTTCATATGAATACCCAGCACAGCAACGGCAATATACAACACCTCACTTGAATGCACTAAATGCACAGTTTTAGTACCAAAGAGCAGAAGAGTGGCAAGCACGATGCAAGTCTTACAGGAACTTCAGGAAACACCTCAACAATGAGGCTGTAAGCCGTATGTGTCTATCAAGCGAGTTCAGAGAAAGGGTAGCATGGAGTGAGTACTACATAAATGGGCAGGAATCAAAGCACCTTGTTCAGACAGAAGTCCTGTTTCACACATCCAGCAGAATTCTCTAAAGAAAGTAGCAAGTACAGGTAAAGGCACTGCATAGCTTGTACGTCACAAGCTTCAAGTCTTGTAAGAAAACAAGGAGTAATAAAAACTTTCAAGGAAGTTAACTGGTTACATGTGAGATAAAAGGTCTTTTCATGGACAATGACTGGTAAAATGATAATAAGCAGACATAGGAAAAACAGTCGGTTCTTACTCAGTGGAAGATGCTGACCAGTGCTGCTTCACAGATAAATTCCTATAATAAGTGACCTGAAAGTTAGCTCATAAAATTAAGTCAGTCATCATCATTACAATTGCAAACATTTGTCCATCACCCACTGAGTACACAGCACAGCTCTTTCTAACCTGTTTGCTAGATGTCAAATCTTTGCTTACCTGAATGAAAGTAGCACCCTCTACTGCTGCCTTCAGGTCTGTACAGACGCTAATGAGAGCCAACTGCTGCTCCATGCTCAAAGCTCCTTTCAGGAATCCTGATTCCTTCAGCTGTTTCATTTGTTGGCTGACAGAAACAACATACACAAATAAGTACTTCATCATTGTTAAGCCATCATTGGTTTTTGAAAAAGCTTCTTAACAGCCCAGTAATGTGCCATTTGCCATGCCACCACATATATTTATACTCAAAAAATATATAGGTTAGTTTCAGTCATCTCTTTGTTTTCTCCATATTACAGCATCTTTCTTCTCTTTAAGCACAGACAGCTCTAAGATTTACTACTAGACACAAGCTTGTCACCACCTCAAATCAGTCTTCACTAGTGCACGACCAGCAAGAGATTTTCAACTTGTATTTAATGGAAAGAGAGGTCTCTTTAATATATTTCATCTAGTTTTACAAACAACTCTTTTGGTATGAAGCCTAGCTGTGGGAACATTGTTTAACTGTATAGAAATAAACAAATGTATTCCATACAGCCAGGAGTCCCTCCTAAAAAAACACCAAAACCCAAGCAAACAAAAAACAAGCCAACAAGCAAACACACACACACACACACACACACACACGTGCCCCTACAGAGGTAATGAGTACAGAGTAAGTGTCAAAAAAATTCAAGTACTAACTAAACTGAGAGGCCAGAGCTTGAATTGAACATTCAAGTACACAACACTGCTGGGCCTGGACATGCTGCTGTCTCAGAAAAGGTCTCTACAGCTTTAAGCGCCCATAAATCCAGATGAAACAAGCCATTTTCAAAACCGTTAAAAGTCACTTAGAGGAGCAGTTTCCACAGAAGTTAAGTGGGATTAAACTATCTGATCACAATCAAAACAAAGCTATTTGATGTAGCCAATATCACAGTTAAATCTGTCAGTTACCTCAAGGCAGAACTCCTCTGAGACTATGGTTATTATTCAGCAAAAATTGCTAAACCTGAAGAGAGGAGGAAATTGAGCTAATGATTAGCAGCAGGGGAGGGGGGAAATAATAAGAAAAATCCTTTCTTCTCCCTACCTATCTAGTTATGAAGCTTTGGTTTCTCTTTAGATGCCTTTTTACATGACAAATACATTGCACTTGCCAGCTGGAGGATGGAAAAGCTGTAGTGAACAGAGACTCTGTACAGCCTGGGAAAAGTCGGTGTAATTTTCTACTGCACAACTCATGTAACCGCGTATAGAAACAACCTGTCACCTATCATGTGTTTCCTAAGTGACTGTGGCACCGGGGCACACATGACAGTCTTCATTAGGGGCTTTATGGGACAGTACATGTTAAATGGGCAGAACTTATGCAGGCCCAGAAGATCTCCCCTGCCAGCCACACCTCAGTCCTGAATACACCTGCCCAGGCTCCTCCATATACTCAGACAGTGACACTGGATTTATTTATGTATCTAGAGCTCAGAGGAGGTGGGAACCCCTATGCTTGTCACAATCTACAGCAGCCAGAGACAAACACCTTCCTTAGTCCTGACCTAGCAGGACAGGCACAGCATGGGGATGTCAGTCCTGGACCACTTCTCCAGTCCAGCTCTAGCGCTTATACCCTCGGGAGCCACCTCCTCACCCACTGCCAAGACACTGCTGCAGCCATCAGCAATCCAAAACACACCAGACAGGGAGCAACTGGACATCAGCTCTCAGTTTCTTTAGGAAGCTGTGGGAGGTGTCATCTACATTTTTCAAGCAGCATTTTAAATTAAGTTAAAAGGGAGAAGGATGTAGATCACAGTGCCTCTATCAGACCACCTGCTGAGCAATGTGTGCTAATGTACTTGCACTTTGTCAAATCATCCTTTTATTTAGAGCATTTTATTGTCAACAAGTGTTGAATCCATAAATCAAATAAAAATATTAAGCTTCCTCCTCCATATTTTCCTCAACAAAATGAGTGGGATTCATCTCAACATGCACGAGACAGTCATCTTCAGCTCTTCTGGAGAAGGGGAAACTGTTTCAGGTGTGTTTGCCTGATCTTTTTTAGGCATTCAAGTATGTAATCCATCCTGTGGAATGCAGGCTGGACTGATTTTTCCTCCTAAATAAAAAGCTCCCTATTAACATCACCAATCTTCATGCTAGTCATCTATTTAAATTAGTGTGGTTGTTTAAAGCATGGAATAGGAAATACAATTTACACATTACTTGAATTTTGGCCTTCCCTCTTTTTTTTTTTTTGCCCCTCCTTCACCAATACATTTATTGACACTTTGCTGGTTTGTCCACAAATGCATTTTAAGTCTTCCAAACGCTAAACTCTCTTGATATTCCTCTGGGGTAATTGTCCCACGCTGTTGGGGCAAAGGAAGGGAGCTTCCCTTATGTAATAAGGCACAAACCAGAGTGGTTTGTACATCAAGCGGTGCACCACTGACCTCTACTGGATGACTTTTTATTTAAAGCAGCCCAGACTTCAGCGTCTTCATCTCACAGAGAGGACTGCAGCCACGCACACAGAACACACCACAGGACTTGGCTTTGCAACTGTATTATGTGCACAGTTTGAAGAGTTTGACTCAGACCCGTAAGGTCTTTGAAAAATGGAGAATTCACATCCATAAAATACTACTTCCTTTAAGAGCCCACACTTTAACTCCAGAATTGTACCGTTACACCGGACTGCCCATGTCAACACTGCTCTGGGAACTGAGCTACAGGGGGAAACACGTTTCAGAACTCTAGCTATAGTGAACCATAAAATCATTTAGGTTGGAAAAGACCCTTGGGATCAGAGTCCAACCAGCAGCCCTACTCTACAAAGTTCTTCCCTACACCATATCCCTCAACACCACATCTAAATGATTCTTAAACGTATTCAGGGATGGGGACTCAACCACCTCCCTGGGCAGCCCATTCCACTGACTGACCACTCCTTCTGTGAAGAATTTTTTCCTAATGTCCAGCCTAACCCTACCCTGCTGCAGCTTGCAGCCATTCCCTCTCGTTCTGTCGCTAATGACCTGTGAGAAGAGACCAGCACCAACCTCTCTACAATGTCCTTTCAAGCAGTTGTTGAGAGCGATGAGGTCTCCCCTCAGCCTCCTCTTCCTCACACTAAACAGTCCCAGCTCCCTCAATGGTTCCTCCTAAGATTTGTGGTCCAGGCCCTTCACCAGTTTTGTTGTCCTCCTCTGTACTCGCTCCAGCACCTCGATATCTCTCTTGTGTTGAGGTGCCCAGAACTGGACACAATACTCAAGGTGTGGCCTCACCAGTGCTGAGTACAGGGGGACAATCATCTCCCTACTTCTGCTGGTCACACTATTTCTTATGCAAGCCAGGATGAGCACCCCCAGGTCCTTTTCTACCACACTTCTGCCACACAGCTCTCCAGCCACACTTCCCCAAGCCTGTAGTGCTACATGGAGTTGTTGTGGCCCAAGTGCAGGACCTGGCACTTGGCCTTGCTGAAACTCATACCAGTAACACTGGCCCCTTAATTAAATCTATCCAAGTCCCTCTGCAGAGCTTCCCTGCCCTCATGCAGATCAACATTCCCACCTAACTTGGTGTCATCTGCAAACTTACTGATGGTACACTCTATATCATTGTCGAGGTCATCAATAATGACATTAAACAGAAATGGTCTCAACACTGAGCCCTGAGGAACACCACTTGTGATGGGCCGCCAGCTGGATTTAACTCCATTGAGCACCACTCTTTGGGACTGTCCTTCCAGCCAGCGCTCAATCCAGCAGAGTGTACGCTCATCCAGACCATGAGCAGCCAGCTTTTCCACAAGAATTTTCTGGGGGACAGTGTCAAACGATTTTCCAAAGTCCAGTTATATTTTATCCACAGCCTTCTCCTCATCCAACAATTGGATCATCTTATCATAGAAAGAGATCGGATTCATCAAGCAGCATCTGCCCTTCATTAACCCATGCTGGCTAGGCATGTTCCCCTGGTTGTCCATTACATGGTTTGCGATGACACTCAAGATGATCTGCTCCATGACTTTCCCTGGTATCGAGGTCAGGCTGACAGGTTTATAGTTTCCCAGATCCTCCCTTTTGCCCTTCTTGTAGATGGGCGTTACATTTGCTGCTCTCCAGTCCATCTGGACCTCCCCAGTTAGCCATGACTTAAGGAAAACAAAGGAAAGTGGCCTGGCGAGCACGTCTGCCAGCTCTTTCATCCCTCTTGGGTGTAACCCATCTGGTCCCATAGACTTGTGTGCATCCAGGACGTGCAGCAGGCCACTGATGACTTCCTCACTAATTTTGATGTCCTCATTCTGCTTCCCCTCCCTGTGTCCCTGCTCCTGAGGCTGGATCTCCAGGGAACAGCTAGTTCCACTGCTAAAGACTGAGGCAAAGTAGGTGTTGAGCACCTTGGCCTTTTCCTCATCCTTTGTGACTACGTTTCCCTTTGCATCCAATAAAGGAGGGAGATTTTCCCTAATCCTCCTCTTGTTAATGAATTTATAGAAACATTTTTATTATCCTTAACAGCTGCAGCTAGGTTGAGCTCTAGCTGCACTTTGGCTCTCCTGATTTTCTCCCTGCTTAGTCTCTACATCTTTATAGGCTTCACCAGAGACCTGACCCCTCTTCCAAAGGTCATACACTCTCCTTTTGTTTCTGAGATCCAGCCAAAGGTCCCTATTTAGCCAGGCCGGTCTCCTTCCCTGCCTACTATGAAGTAACAGATATGGTTTACTATCTCGGCCTGGCAACCTGTCACACACCTGGCACTTCATTACAAGTTCCAGGTCCCCATTCACACAACAGTACAGAACTCTTACAGTACTTCTTTCCACTTGGTCAGAAGTGAGCAGGGAAATGCTACTTTTTTTCTAGCCCCTGTATCTCATTTGGTTTTCATAGCACTTGTGCTCCTACAGCAGAAAAGGAGTTAAGATAGTTTAGTGCAATATTGTACTTCACTATATATAAAGTCCAATAAAATTAAAACTTAATGAAGTGAGAAAGTGTGATATTCTGATGTCAAAACTGCTTGGCTCCAACTCTTTAAAGGTCCAACATCTTTGACCCATATGGAAAAACAACCTATTGTCAGATAAAGCTGACATACATGTAATTCTCACTGAACAGTGAGAACTTTGGTACTACAGAACCGTAGCACCATACATCAGTTTTCAGAAGGCAAAGTTCTGTAGAATTCCATTCTGAAAGAACAAAACTCACTAATAATTTCTTTTAATTAATTAAATTTAATTTAAATTTAAGGGAGAGGGTCCCTATTATTTAATAGAGAGGGTCAAAGTTGCTTCCCTTAAAACCAAATATTTCTATGTTTTGATACTTGTATGCATTTCTTTTTTAGCCATGTAATAAAAGTAGCAATAGTAATTTTATGTGCCCATATCCCTGGATACAACTTTCATTTCAATGTCAACTTCAGCCCAAGTAGAAAAATTTTCTGGGACAGGTTAAGAGAAGAAAGGAAGGATCAGAAGATAGACAAGAGCTTCTGGTATAAATTTCCTGTTTAGTGCAGCTGAATGTAATAATGTAGCTTTAAAAATAACTTTGTCTTTATATTTTAGAACAGACTACTTCCCAAGATCTTCTACAGGTTGTTGGGGTTTTTTTTCCCCCTGAAGTCAGCTCTAGCCTTTATGTATATAATTGTTTGGGTTTTTTTTATTAAGAACAGTTACCTGCTCCTGTGTCCAGGAGGACATACAGTTTTGTATCTAAGCAAATATGATTTTTAACCACCATCTACTTCTAGAAATAAATCACGGAATGCATGCTCAAATATCCAAGTTCTACTGTCCTCTTCAGAGTCAATTAAACTCCATCCCTTTGCAATAGTCTATCATTAGAATGAGAGGGAATGGCTTCAAGCTGCAGCAGGGTAGGTTTAGGCTGGACATTAGGAAAGAATTTTTTTATGGAAAGAGTCAATGGAATGGGCTGCCCAGGGAGGTGGTGGAGTCACCATCCCTGACCGTGTTTAAGAGTCAATTAGATGTGGTGTTGAGGGATATGGTGTAGGGGAGAACTTTGTAGAGTAAGGCTGATGGTTGGACTCGATGATCCCAAGGGTCTCTTCCAACCAAAATGATTCTATGACTGTATGTAAAAAACCTGTTCTGTATAAAACGTGAAGTAGTTACATAGGAAGAAGAATAGAGCATTTCCATTGTCATTAATCAATCTTTATCAGCAGCACAATTACATTTAGAAGACTAGCACACTAACTACTTGAAAAAAAGTTTACATGCTACAAGAAACAAAGGTTTGGGGCAGAGGGGCCATGCACTAAAGCATTTCTCCATCATACGCTTTAGGACTACTTTCAGGAATAGGGTACTACCTTCCTAATTCCCATTTTAAAGTTTATTGATCTCGCATTCATACCAGAATCACACTGACTCAGAAGAAAGCACACTGGATATGGAAAGTTACATCTTCCAAGGCAGGTCACTGCAACGTCAATTCATGAGGTCAAGCGTGACAAACTGTTTCTTCGGCAGAACAAAAGGTGGCTCCATTAGAGCAGACACTGGTTAACCATGCCACTGGTACATCCAGTTCCAATCCCATGTGCGGCTGGTTTGTGTGCCAGGACACTGCCTACCACACATCTGTCAACAGGTAGGCAGGTAGTAAATGCACCATACCACGTCAGGCCTGTGTGGACACACTCTCCTTTTCTTTATCTGGTCTACTGATATGTGGTAACACAACACGTATTTCCACTTGTTTCAGTAGATCCAGGTTCCACACTTTAATCTTTTTGCCTTTTTTTTTTTCTCACCCATACCCAAGTGTTTTGAACACATATACGGAGTATACTTCAGGTTTTCCATACAGGTACATGCAGGCTCTCATAATCATTGTAGGTCCATCCCCGAGTTTTCAGTCCTCTTGCAGGACTACACAGCCCTACAGTTCACCTACAGTTACACCAGAGTTGAATTCATTAGGTCAACGAGACCCGAGATGCCCTTTATATGAATTCAGAACAGCAAGTTAGACGTCATAGTACTAAAAGTCCATCACATGAAACAGTTAATAAATACTTAAGTCTAATGTCTGTCATCAAAGGACTATCATCTCCTTTTAGAATTAAAGTGAACATTGTTTACTATTCAAATTGTACTTTTGTTTAGAAAAAGGAAACTACAGTCTCCGGGTTTCTCCTTAATATGTAGGGCACCTTCATACACTATGAAGTCAAGGACTGGTGTGAACAAACACTTTTCAATACTAAAACAAAACAAACCTACAAAACTTAAGTCTAAAAACTTCCCTACAAGTGCTAGGTATTTGCAGAGAAAGAGGAAAACAAGTCCCAGCAAGGCCAGAGAAGTAGTCACCAGCTGGCTTTGTCAGTTCCTCTCTCCTGAAAGCCCTCATTACTTTCTCAAGCTCCAGCCCTTACGCAAGTATCATAACACCAAGTCAAAGGAATTTACTGCAGGTTGTGTGCGCTAAGAAATGAGTGCAAAGAAGTTCAAGTTTGACTATATTTTGATAGGTACAATCATTAAAACATTGGTTGAAGAAACTGCATAGCTTGTACTCTTACCACAAGAAGTACATTGTCCTGAAACTAGGCTTTTTAACTAGGATGTTACAACAGCCAAGATACACAAGTTAATTATAAGTTGAGTTAAGAACACCTTATGCAAAAGGCAAAACCTGCCTTGAACTCCTATGAGGGCAGCACACAAAGGCACAGGACAGTACAGACACACCCAAATAGCACTCGTTACACGTGACATTTTCTGCTTCCCTTTTCCAAGCCGAACCTTAGAGGGCTGAAGTCCTCATTTTGCTGCTAGGTAAAGAAAAAAATTAGGGGCAAGTGCTCTCTTTAGTAACACAGACTGCAAAACCTGCCCCTCCACAATAATCCAGAATCTCAGAATGGCTGCTGCTATGACAGCAATTCAACAAAAAACAAGTGTCTGTCATCTAGATGTAGCAACAGAGAAGTTCTGTCTGACTAACACCTACCTGGAAAAAGAGGTTTGGGGAAATTAAAAAAAAAAATTTAAGAGATAAAACTGTAGGAGATAGATTTTTCCCTCGTTATCAAGCCTTTGTAAGGAGGTCTCACTAGACAACCCATACTGTTTAACTCCTGAAATCCACCAACTGACTTGACCTACAAGGGGCTCCGTAAGCCATTCCTCCTCACTGTAAGCCTTCTTACAAAGAGCAATCGGGATACAACAAGCCACAAACCTCTTTTAGGTGCAGCTTACTCCCCATAGCAGCTGACACAGTTCGCTCCAAGGCATCACAAAGGGAAGACTGAAACATTTAGGTTGATGCTGCTCACATAGCACTCTGAATTTTAGAATTAAGCACTAATATAGCAATAAAAAACATTTACAGACCCTCTTTATAAATGTGCATGCACTCTCTCTCTCAAAGGCATATAAAAGCTGTATTTCAAGTCCAGCAAAAAAAATGATGGACAGAACCCCTGTCCCTTCTAACATGAGAACTAGGGGCCATACAAAGTAACTGATGAGCCAGGTTGAAAACAAACAAAAGGGAATAGCTCTTCACACAGAGAGCGGTAAACCTGCAGAACACAAAGTCCTTTGGCAAGGAGGCTGCTAAAGGATTTACACAGGTTCAAGGGAAGGTTAGAGAAACACTTGGAAGAAATCTAGAGTTACTGAATACATGACGAACTTCTAGACACTGAAAGCTGGGGGAGGGGAAAAAGTAGGCAGGACTTGAACTTGTAGCTCTGCCGTTTACCAAAAGTGCGTGGCTTTAGCCACAGTGCCACAAAGCAAAGCGCTGGAAGACTGGTGGTCTGAACCAGTGTGATTGCTCTTGTGTTCACATTCTCAAAGTTGCTCTTTCTAAAGATGCTTCCCAGCCTCTAATACAATTGATCAGCTGTTACATCATTAGCAACTAGCAATCTGTTCTTCTACAACTCAAAAAATATTAGTTTCAGAATTTAAAAAATTCTAGTTATAAGATACTAATAATTGTAGCATGGCTCTTCAGGAATCCTTATCAATCTACTTCCATTTTGAAAGTGTCTGCCCTTCTATGCAAAACCTCTTTTTTTCCTGCATTTTAAGCTTAGCCTATAGATAACAACCACAGTAAACATCATTTCAAGGCTTTGGATCTAAACTTAAGTTCTTAAATCATTACTTAAGAATTAAAGTGCTCTTCAGAAGTGTCATTGGGAGCAGAGTCCTGATCTTAACAGGACCTGTACTTCATCCTGTACTTCTATGTTAAAGCCCTCTTCCAAGCTTAAAACCTATGTTCCCTTCAATAGTAAGATGCGACTGGTCATGAGTACAGAAATCCCAGTTTCATTACGCTCCTGGTCATTTCAAGTCAGGTGACCTACCGAATGCTTTCCAGTGCACTTGTTAGCTGTTCTTGTGCAATATCATAAAGTTTCACTTTGAAGCCTCCAGCAGCAAACACCATGGCCCAGCTGCGACCAATGAGTCCACTGGAAAAAAAAAAGAAAAAAGTATCAGCCAACTAATAAAGAAGCATTTATTTTGGGGAAAGGAGTCTGACAAACATAAAAAGAAGGAAAACAGAGCTTGGATTCTTCATTATTTCATTAAAAGATCAGTTACATATTGATAAGAAACAAACCTCTCTCTAACAGAGAGATATCCTCTGCTAGCTGTTCAGCAGCTGCTCTGAGAACTGGAAAAAAAAAAGATAATAAGGAAGAAAAAGACAAAGCAGAAAAGGGAGAGCAGAATTTGAAAGAGTCGGGACAGTGGACTCAAGTACCAACAGTGCTGTTAACTGCAATCTTAACCTGGAGCTGGTGCGTGGAATCCCATTAAAGAGTCGGGGATTTTAACACTATTTCTAACAATCATCAGTTCATAGTCTGAAGACAGACAGCAGCGCATCGGTCCAAGAGTTCAGGATCTTGCTTCAGAGATGATCAGCAAACCTAAGGCCCAGCTACCAGTCCTCCACTCAAATTCAGGAAGTACTGTGAGCATATGAAAAAGAAGAAAAAAAAGCCAAACAACAACTATGGGTTTGATACTGCTCTTCCACCTACCA
>VZTM01008675.1:57120-74310 GCA_013400555.1 Jacana jacana
CACAATTGCATCATACGGGTTTCTCCCTGTAGCATGATCTTGTTAGAAGATGTCTAGATGTCTAGAAGAAGGTCACAACCCAATGAGTGAGGTCCCATGTTGCCAAAAAAGATCCTGAGATTTTTGTGATTTTGTTAAATTTTCATGGATTAAGCTCTATCTATACTTCACAGCACCGGAAAAAAATAGTAATTGTAGATTGACACAACTTTTAGAAGGATAGGTAAAGCCTGTTGAGACTCTTATGTTGTTGTGAGAGTGTCAGAAGTAGTAGCTGGACTGAGAGGCCTAAGGAGCTGGGCCAGGGGGTGTTCCCAAGCTCCTGGCCCCTGGCACACACTTCAGCAGTGTGGGACACGTGCAGCATTGCCAGGGGCTGTAGTTGACCATCTCTGGGCTTAAAATAGCCCATTATAGCGTCAGCTAGTTGTTCTCCCAAACAATTCTCAGCATGGTCAGGGACCATACAGGCCAGGGACCACTTCCAGTATCTGATTTGAAAGTCTACAACCAATTTTGGAGGGTAAAAAAGTTAGATAATATGAACATGGTCAGATTCCAGAGGTGGCTCTTTCCGCAGAATGTACCTGCTCAGATACAGCAGGTACCTGCTCCATTCAAAATCCACCAGGACAAAGTTCCTGTGCAACCTGCTCTAGGTGGACATGGTTTGGTGGGAGGGTAAGAGGCGGGGGGGGACAGACTAGATGATCTCCAGAGGTCTCTTCCAACCCTATATCAATCTGTGATTCTGTGGGTACACATTAACGTGTCTGGGAACAATCAGAAAAATCTGAAAACCATAGGCTGAATTATATATGAGGAGCCACAGGCACAAAACGCGGGCTAGAAATGTATATATATTCCTGGTGCTGAAGTTCATTATTTGTGGCAAGTAACTCACCTGGAATGCTTCCCAACAAGTCTCTTATTCTGCAAAACACTTGTATTGCAGAAACTTCAGATATAAAAATTCTCATGTCCAAAGATCTCAAGTCTGAAGTTTCTGTGTGAAAGTGGTTCACGCATGGAACGTGAACAGATTAATGCAAGAAGTGATAAAGTCTTAATACTTCTTTATGTTATCTTTGTTTCTCTTGTTGGGAGCCAGAGCAGAAAGACCTTTCACTCATATCCTCTGTGCCTTATCTCTTCAAAAGGACTTTGAGGCTTAAAGAAGGTGAGCAGCAGAAAGCCCTGACATTACACAATGCTCACAAACCCTGACTACAGAGGGGTTTCTGAGTCACTCTGCACTCTGTGTCTTTATAGTCCAGAGCTTGAGAAACATGCTGTGATGAGGTGCTTCCAGGTGGGGATGCGTGCTCAAGCGCAAGGTTTGACAGCTATTCAAGAAGCCATTTACTTTGCCATAGAAGATTTGCTTTTCTCTCACAATAGCAAATCCATAACCATAAAATGACAGCAGGTTGGCTTTACTCTTGGGAAGAGGCACAAAGAAATTTAAGCTTGGTACAAGGATGGGAGAGATGTCCTGAAGCCTGTTCCAGCCTGAATTACTTCATGACTCCATAGCCCTAAATTCCCCATTAAGGAGAATCCGGATTTTTTTTCGCCCCCCATCCTGAACGTTAACTGCTTTCTATTTAATGTTTCAGAAACACTATCTCATTTATCCTAATAATCTTCCCTCTAAAGTTGGTAAACATCCACATCCCAGACATTCATTGTCTACTGGACAACAGATACCGTTCCCATGTGTTTTCCTTACCCCGCGGAGTGCAGGTCAGCAGCCAGGGGAGCCGGCCGGCCTTCAGTCGTTCCATGCTGCTCGCCCACACCACGAGGAAAGCACAGGGGGAAACACCACGGGTTCTTACATCCACCATAAGGACACAACTTGGACTCCTCAGCACACGGGCTCCCATCTCGGAGATTGGCTGAGCCCAGCTCAGGAAATTAAGTGTATGTTTCAGTGTTTGCAGGATCAATTCAGGTAAGTCCTAGAACAAGCAGAAAGACAGATTTAGTTTGCATTTAGCACTTAGCTCAGCGCTCAACATAATCAACTTCAAAAACCTGTCCAGAGAGTTCAGAGCAGTAGCTTCCTATCTAAAAGCCATCTCATGGAAACGTTTGGATTTGGGTGGGTTCCCCTGCATTTCCCAGGGCAGAATTTTCTTGTTTATTTTGTGGAAAGCAAGATGAGGGTCGGCTTTCTTTTTTGAACCCCAGAAGTGAGCACGCCCAGGCCGACCCTGGCAGAAAGCGGAGAGGCCGAATTATGAGAGCAGCACAGGACACTTGAACCCTCTCACCCGCCCTGGTCCTGCGCCACCATCCGCAGCGGGACCGTCTCCTCACAGCCAACCCCTCCTACCAGAGGGGAAGGGCGGGCAAAGGCTTTGGGAGCTGCTCTGCGCATGCGCGGAGCCTGCGCGCAGCCGGGTACGGCGCCTCAGGGGATCCCCCCGCCCCGCCTTAGCAACGGGGCCCGGCCTGGGCCCAGCGTCTACGGCTGCGATCGTAACAGGGACTCTCGGCGACTTGCCGCGCTCTGGGGCATCCGCCTCCGGTCCTCATCGTGGGCGCCGACTGAAGAACCCGCAAAAAGGAGCTCGGTTCGGCTTCGGGCCGCGGCGGACCGGCGCACGGCTTGCAGGAGGCCCCAGCCGAGGGGGCAGCGGCGGGGGGTATCCCCTTCTCCGACTGGAGCGGGACCGGCCTTCCGTGCGGTGGGCAGCGCTTCGTCCCGGCCAAGGCTTACTTGCTCAAGCGCGTGTATTTAACGTTCCAGCTGCTATCAGGTGTTCTCTTACAGCTTTTATGAAGGCAGGTAGCCAGGCAGAGAGACCCGTGGTGTCCTCAGCGAGGGGAAGACCACAAGGTATTAGACACTAAAGTGTTTCTGAAGGAAACATTGAAACCCAGGCTTCTTTAATCCGGGTTTTTAAAAACTGCTTGAATTGAAACAGCAAAATTGAATGAAGGATGTTGTGTATTGGGAGTAGCTGTGGCTGTGTCGACAGAAGGACACAGGTGAAGGAAGATCTGAAGCTAGAAGAGATACCTTTAATTAGACTGACTGCTATGGTTTGGCCTAAAATAAACATTGAGAGATTATCTTAAATCTGAATTATCTGAGAATATAGAGATACTGTTCTAACAGTAATACAGTTACTTGTGATCATTTAGTTTTAAAGATAAATATCTTTTAAAAATTCCTGTTAGTATGAACACCTAACAAAACCTGATTCTATTAAATGGTGCCATTTAATGTTGTTTATAGGTGTACCCTATTTTTTATGACTAATCACGGCTTATTTTTAATTTGAAAGGCATCAATTAAAAGCTAAAATTAAATCTGAGCTCTCTTGACCTTTACACTTTGAGTAAACCTTATTGTTATTATATTTTACACTTTTAAAGACATGTATAACCACTGAGGTGATATTTGGCATGTTAAATATTTCACAGAAAAATGATGCAAAACGTGCATCTGGCTCCTGAGGCTGATGAAGATGATCTTTATTCTGGCTACAATGATTATAATCCCACATTTGACACAGAGGTAAAAATATTTGCTGTCTCCCACCTTTCCCATACATAGGATTTTAACTTCTAAGTACAAGATTAGAACATGTGGGTACAGTAATGTAGAAGTGTACTGCTTTGAAGAGAAATTTTCTTTATTTAGCAAGAAATAGATGAAGTTTCATCAGGATCTTTTTGAATGTTTTTTTTCTATTTCAACAAAATACCCATGTGCATCTTGTAGTGGCTCTAATAGGCTTTAATGGTTAGAATTTGTGAAGTGTATAATCCAATGTGGTGTTTCCCAGTGTGTAGCAGCAAGTTTTCAAATTAAAGAGGCTACTTATTGGACAGTAGGTCATTGATCTCTTGCTGTGCTGCAGCTGAAAGAGGTAACAGTACAGCGGAGTCCTGCAGTTCTCTCTGTAATCAGTAGAGCGTCTGGGATGACTTACAGAATCCCTGCAGGCCACTTCTGGGTGACTCTTGATATAGTGGCATTGGAACAATGGGGGTTGTTTGGTCCAAAACCCTCTACCTTGCTCGAAGCAGGGCTGGTGTTGCAAGACTGGACAGGCTTGGGGCAGTGTGGCTGGAGAGCTGCCTGGCAGAAAAGGACCTGGGGCTGCTGGTCGATGGGCAGCTGAACATGAGCCAGCAGTGTGCCCAGGTGGCCAAGAAGGCCAATGGCATCCTGGCTTGCATAAAGAATAGTGTGACCAGCAGAAGCAGGGAGGTGATTGTCCCCCTGTACTCAGCACTAGTGAGGCCACACCTTGAGTCTTGTGTCCAGTTCTGGGCACCTCAGCACAAGAGAGATATCGAGGTGCTGGAGCAAGTACAGAGGAGGGCAACGAAGCTGGTGAGAGGCCTGGAGAATAAGGNTGAAATCCCAATGCCAAATTTGTGGGAGTGTGGTAATGCATTGGCATGAGAGGCATTAATGTTGGAATTTAGAAATAGTGCTAGTAGCAAGCTTTTTTGGACAGAAGTAAAATTTCATGTTATATTTTATCTCTAAAGCTCTGCTTCCTCATGGTGTTTTTATTTTTTTCAGATAGTAATGTTTTTTCACTTTTCCAGATCTAAAATACCAAAAAAGATAAATGAAATAATAGAATTATTATTTATTGTCAGTAAAACCTGTAACAGTTGTCTTCAAGTCTTCTTTGTGGAAGAAAAAATGTTTTCTTACCTATCTGTTTTCAGTAGTCCTAAGGTTCTGACTTTGGGTGTTGTGGTTTTAAAAGCATTGATATTTTTATTTTATCTTCTCTAGGATTTAGAAAACGATGCAGCTTTTCAACAGGCAGCAAGAACAAGTCAGGGTAGAAGACCCCCTGTAAGTACCTTTCAAAACACATTGCAATAGCACAGACCTCTAGCGCCTTAGCTCTAATTTTGGCACTGATTCTAACTTATCTTGGGACTTTCCTATCATTTTTATCTACTTCTAACATGAAGATACAGACTTTAGTTAATTATACGAAAAATAAGTTTAAAAAAATCATTATAGAAACTATATAAAAGACTAATTAATTAATGTGTATGGATGTTAATTGGTGGGGAGGGTTTGTTTTGTTTTGTTTTTTCACCTAGGTGTCAGCCAAAGTTCCCAATACTTCAGGTTCAAGACCTTTAGCTACTGGATTTGGGGTAGGTTTTCATTCTGTTGTATTCTTAATGAAAACAAGGTTTGAACCGAAAAATATATTTACCATTAAATCCCTTGCACAAAGTGAGCTTTTTTAATCTAATTATTTCCTTCCAGTGAACTACCTATATTCATTAATATTAATTAATTCACAGCTTTGCACTTGGTCAAGGCATGGTTGCAGGTTATTTTTTTCTTTTTTTCCTTTTTCTCCCAAACCATACTGCAAATCAATTTCTGTACTGCACAAGACAGTAGATTCCAAGGAATTAACCTGATTTTCTTGCAGGATAACTGGTTGAGTTATTGTTATTTGGGCTTGGGAAAGTTTTCTGAAAGTTAAGGTGAAATTCAGTCTTAATAAAATATGGGCTTTCAAATCGCCTCTAGTTTAATCAGAAGCTGGTTAAACTGCTTCTGATTATGTTTATATTCATAAACATAATGAATATATGTTTCATTATGTTCATTGGTTGTATTGACCCAATATTATCTTACTTCTTGGTTATGGTCATATAACCCAGCAATTTGGTTATATTGCTTGTTTATAACCAAAGCAAGCAATATATATATTTGCTTGGTATACTTAATCTATTGTAATTCTTACATAACTACTGCTCTAACCTGGTTTGCTAAGGAAACAGAAGTTACACATTAGTCATATATCCACCATCCCCTTTTCCCAATAAGTTTTCAACCTGTTAGTCTGTACCAGTCAAATTTGAAAAGGTAGGGCTCTTAGATATAAAGTTCTTGTGAGTTTTAAGGCAAATAAAGAAGGGACATTCTCTTAGGCAAGTTGTCTGGGTAACGATTTCAAGAACACCTAAATTCTATTCCCCATACGAAGTACAGCCTTTACTCTGAACCTTCTGTTTCCTGCTCTGATAGATCTCTATGTAGTTTTTTTAAAAAGTCTGACAGATATACCAAAATACATAAAAAACCCCATACTGTGGATTTGTGCTAACTGAAGTGTTTGACACATTAGCCATACATTGTATATGAATAACATAAATCGGGATTTTGCTATGAGTTTATGTGAGAGTTAGGTGAACTCAAAGCTCAGTGTTGAGAAGACTGTGCACAGGCTTCTAATGATTTGTGAATGCTGA
Organism: Jacana jacana; assembly: GCA_013400555.1. Taxonomy (NCBI): domain Eukaryota; kingdom Metazoa; phylum Chordata; class Aves; order Charadriiformes; family Jacanidae; genus Jacana; species Jacana jacana. Next base: position 63,385 of record VZTM01008675.1, read on the forward strand.
TTTCAAACTTATTTTTGTAGTCAAAGGTGACTTTAACATCATCTATGGGAAGACCAATGACAGGAGCTATACAGGTAAAAGTTTCAATATTAACATATTTTATACTGATATAGAACAATGGGGTTTTCTGAAAAGTGTTTGATAAAAATGTTTAAAGATTCATTAAAAAATACATTTTTTACACCATTTTAGTTTGTCCTTTTTTGAAAATGCTGCTGTCAGAAAGCATGAGGGTTATGATGAGTATTTTATTTGGGTGCAGGGTTGGAAGCAATACCAGGGCAGTGCTTTTTAACACTTACTGACATGCAATGAATAATGTTTATTTGAAACAGGAGAGAGGTGGCTTCTGATTGTTGTGTTTTCCTTATATAGTTATGTTCTAATAAGAATTTGCTGCTATTTACCAATGATTTTCCCACAACCAGGGAGGTGGTGGAGTCACCCTCCCTGACTGTGTTTAAGAGTAGATTAGATGTGGTGTTGAGGGATCTGGTGTAGGGGAGAACTTGTAGAGTAGGGCTGATGGTTGGACTTGATGATCCCAGGGGTCTCTTCCAACCTAAATGATTCTATGATTCTATGAACCACCCTTAAGTATATTGTCTTAATGTTAAATATGTCTGTAGCTGCTATATTCCTTTATGTCAGCCCAGGTGGGAAACAGGAATTATCAGGGAGCATCAAGACTAAGGCTACTCCCTAAGGGAAGCTAAGCCAGGAGCCTAGGAGGAAACTGCACAGCCAGCAGTGCAGGGACCTCACCAGCCGGGACCCAGTCCCCCAGTACCAGAGCAAGGCAGGTAGAATCCACTAAGAACTGGTGGCCATGTCCAGTCAAAAGTCCAGAATGTAAGGCAGTGTCATGGTGATGAGGCAGGTCCAAGGTCAAGCCAAAAAGGCCAGGGCTAGGACCAGTGGTCACTGGCCAGGTCCCTAATGATAAGGCAAAGTGAAGATCAATCCAAGAGGTCAGTCCACAGGTTGAAATCTGGATTAAGGGACTCTGTGACTCGGCCTAGCTGGGGCTGATACAGAAGCCAGTAGTCCTTTGATAAAGCTCAGGCAGACACTGATGAGCCAAGGTTGAGCTTAAATAAGGCTCCTGGGCCCATGGGAAGGATGTGTGGTTGGAACCCACAAGTGAGTCTGGTCTTGGCCATTAGGGTTTATTTAGTGCATTCAGTGTCCTGACAGGCAGATTTAATAAGGTGGCATGCGATGGGGTCAGACATTCTTGTGTTAGGAGGCATTGTCTGGTAATAAGTTACAAATACAAAAAAGTTGTAGCTTGTTTGTGCCTCTCTTGGTTTAGATAAACTATAATGTTCTGATCCATAAACTCAAAGGATTCTCTTCATCGTCAAAAATGGAAAAAGCAACCGAGTTGTGAAACATTGCAGCAGTAAGCTAGAGTACATCACACATCTCAAGGCCAAAAATTCTTAAGGATTTTCTAAAAATAAAAGATGCTTTGAAATTTAAGTATTCTGAATACCTACAAGATTTACACAGTTTCCCAATAGTGTTTACTTCTCTACTTCATGGACAGTTATTATAGAATAACAGGTTGGAAAGGACGTCTGGTCCAGCTATTGCTGACAAAAGCATGGTCTAGATGAGATGGCCCAACACCCTGCCCAGGCAAATCTTTGAAGTGTCCAATGTTGGGGAATCCACCACTTCCCTTGGGAGACTATTTTAACGACCAGTTGTTCTCATTGTATAAAATTTTCCTCTTGTGTCCAATCAGAATCTCCTCAGGGAGTAACTTCCATGCCTTGCCCTGGCCTTTTCCATGTGACTCCTTGTAAAAAGGGAGTCTCCCTCTTCTTTGTAGCCACCCTTTAAATACTGGAAAATGTTGAGAACATCTCCCATAAGCCTTTTCTCATGGCTGATCAAACCTGTGATATTTTGCGGAAGAAGAGGCNGTATAATATTTGAGAAGTAAAACTGCTTTAAAGAATACCCACTTTACTGAAGTGGTAACAAATGGGCTTTGTATTCAAAGGTTTTTGTAATATATAACTGATGTCTGTGCTGTCCATAATCTATTTTTTAGGAAGGTTATTTTAATATGTCTCCCTTTTTCTTTAAGGATGGGGTTGCTCGACCAATGACAGCCGTGCATGCTGCGGGTTACACTAAGGCTGCTATGAGAGGTATGGTTTGTAGGAATCACCAGCTGCCAGAGGGAAATGTCATTTTACACTTCTCAGTACTCTGTTAATTTTGCAGGTTCCTTATTTGATCCTCTCGGCCAAGCAAGAGGTCCTGCCCCACCTCTGGAAATGAAAAATTCAGACAGGTTTGTTCAGTTCTGCATTAAATTATTTCAAAGTGACAAAACCCAAAACTTGGAGAGGTAAAAAGCATCCAGGCAGTTACAAAACCTTGAGGGACAAACTCTTAACTTTGTGGAATAATGCCATGGACATTTTTGTGAGCTGACTCACTGGAGCAGCTGCACCGACTTTCAGGAATGTCTGATTTCAGGGATTTCTGGTTCTTACTGTAGCTCAGCAGCCTGGATGTAGTTTTTGTCACGCAAATGCTGTGATACTTGTATAGAATTGAGGAGGATTATGGAAGAGTATGTGACAGGCAAGGAACACCATGATTCTTGCAGCTTTGCGGGCTGGTGCAAGTGTTTGGGAGCTCACTGAGAACAAGCCATTGAGCTTTTCAACACAAGTGTGTTCCTCAAATATAGTTTAAAGGAATAGGGAATTGTACTGAAATTTTGGTTATTTAACTGTTGTTTTTTCAATTAAAATCTGCGTTTGCAAGCTATACTTTAAAGGTATCTATGCAAATAAACGTTCAATTAGTCACTCTTAATACAATATTTTATTTTACTAGGTGTTTGATTTTAAAGTTTACCAGCCCATCTGTTCTGTCATTACTCTGAACAAATTTGGTCCCTGAAATTTGCATGTCTGTCTTTTCCTCATAAAAGAATTTGTTTTCTTCGGTCCTGTTTTTGACATTAAAAGTGTTGAATGTGTCATCTTTGGAGGATTCTCTGGGCATATTTTCCCATTGTATTTTCTTTGATGGGAAAACCAGTTGGTTGTGATGTGATACAACACTTGTTTTGTCTAGAATATCTTATATAAAAGCTTAGTGTTTGCAGTTATATTACTAGTGTTAATCCTTTTAATCTTATTTTAGTTCAGAAGAGAAGATTAGGCAGTTGGAAAAAAAAGTGAATGAACTGGTTGAAGAAAGCTGCATTGCCAACAGCTGTGGAGACTTGAAATTGGTAATTGTCCTGGTTTTCACTTCATTTGCTATTATGTGAAGAACAATTTTTATAGATGGTTCAAACAATTCAAACTATTAAAGTTATATTAATTCTAACTTTGCTATGGTTAATCTAATACAGTGATATTTTGTATTGCATAAAAAAAAAAAAGAGGAGCTGTATTTCTTGTGTATTTATTTAAGATTTCAGTGTTACTGTGTTACTAGCATGAGCCAGTTATTACCAGGGCTGGTCTCAGTTAAGCCACCTCCACAGTACCCTGCCATTGCAGTTTGGTGCTGTGGCATTTGGTAAGTTGTATACTGGTTTTATTGCACCATAAGGGTCAGTATCAAGATGAAGTATTTAATCTTCTTTTAGTCCTTCAGCCAAGGAGGCATTCCAAGCTAAGCATATCCTAAAGTGCAAACACCAGTGTTGTTCATAGGACAGTGGCAATAAAGGACATTAGCCTTGGGTTCCAATGTGTCAAAATAGCCTCTAACTCTTCCTTCCTTCACTAGGAGATGAGCCAATCTATTTTGTCAATTTTTCTTTATCCTCTTGCGTGTATGGCCAAGAATGTTTTTTGTTTCTTGATGTCAAAGGGTTGTTTCTTATGTAGATTATGCCAGACAATTCTGAGGGTCCTCTAGGATGCTTGTGGTAGTTTCTGACAAACCCAGCAGAATAAAGTTGGATATGCCTTCTATCATTAGGACTAGGAACCAAGTTGTATCTTGAGAAGTATTTCCTTAACTGCTGGCTGCCAAAGAGCTACCTTGAGTACTAACCATTACTTTTTTAACCATTGTGCCCTCGCTGAGGCATACAGGGCTGCTAAGGGCACTTGTAGACCTGTATTATTACTTGGAGGAAGGGTATTGACATCAATCTGCAGAAGATTGTCATTGGATAAAATAGTAATTTTGGCATTAGTCAAGTTGCGAATGTACATGTGAAATACCTCTTGTGGATAGATAAAAAAGGGAAGCAGTTTACCAGCATCCAGAACTAGTCAAGGTGTATGTGCAGCGTACAGTTGTGTAATGTGAATGTTTACTTCCTGCCTTTGCTTTCATCATTCCAACAACTTCTTGCACTGGGATTCTGCAGCTAAGGAAACATATCAAGCCTAAATGTTCCCTTTTTTTAAAAAAAAAAAGATTTATGTGCACTTCCTGTGCTTAATACAACTAGAATAATCTTCTAGGGTCGTAAGTGATCGTGTCGTATGTGTGTGTGTGACTACTACCCTAAAATTATACTGCAAAGCTGACTTAGACAGCTGCATGTCTGCTTATTGCTAATTAACACCTTTCTGTGGGTTATATTGCTGCTTTTCAAGCATTTGACACAGTGTGTGCATCTAAAGAGAACAAATGTGTTTATATTCTTTTCAAACTTGTTTTGAATGTATTGTTGCCATCTTGGGTTAGTAAGATTCATGGCATTGCTAAATTCTGGTATTTCATTTAAGGCTCTGGAAAAAGCAAAAGAGGCTGGACGAAAGGAAAGAGTATTGGTGAGACAGCGTGAACAAATTGCTACTTCAGAAAGCATGAACTTAGACCTGACTTACTCAGTAAGTGCTTAGAAATCTTCAATGAGTGAACGGTGTTGGTAGCAAACCTCCTATAGAGATATTTCAGTGTTTGCTGAGTGTCTGTGGTTGTAATGCTCTTAGCATTCTACCAGATCACATGGTCTATGTTTGGGGGCAGGAAAAGTTTATGAAGGTAAAGTTAATTAAAGTCTAATTTCAAGAATGGCTTCTTGAAATTAAAAACTTAACTCTGGATTGCAAAGAGCCATTTTATATCATCGAGTCTACTCCCTTGTGATCTCAAATACCAGAGAAGCCACGTAGTTAACATTAAGTGGAGTGTCCATGAGTACCTGTTCCAGCTCCTTACTGACACTGAAAACATGAGTATCAAAATGTAAAAGTTGTAAACCCTGTACTTGAGAGATTAGCCATCTAGAAAACGTAACATGCCAAGAGAGGAAAACAGGAGAGATCAGAGACTGCCTTTAACTTGATCCATAAAGTGACAGAGAATGTATTACATGAAATAGGATTTATTAATATTCCTAAATCTTAAAGCAGGTATCTAGACTTACATTCTGGTTTTCAAATTAATAGTAGTCTTTTTTAAAAAAAAGGATACAAAGTTAAATTACCTCTGGGTGTTTTTATTTAACTTGTACTCCAGGTAGCACTGTATAGAAAATTATTAACGATGAATATGTTGAGTTTAGCAGACCTAGTAATTTCTTTTACAGTGAAGGTCAGAGTAAAGCTAGGGGAAAAAATGTAGAAATATTTTACATGATACCAACAAAATTTCTGCTTTGAAATAGCAGTTTGGAAAAATTCTGTCTTTGTAAACTTTAGTGACCACAGGCAGTAGGACCATTTTCCACATGTTGGGAGTAATAAATTACACACAGTTTCTAAGAATTGTATGAATGGTTTTTTGAAATACCCTTGCATTATAACCCTGTTTGCTTAGGTCTAAGGCCTGCTTAGTGTGACTTTTAATAGGAGGAATTTAAGTACAAAAGTAAGAATTACTGAGATAAAAGTACATTTGAAGCTTGTTTTCTCTATGTCAGTGTATAAGAACAAAGGAACATTAAATATGGGAAGCTTAAAATGGGTAAAGCAATACTTCCAATTTTAAATTATCTATAATGAATTCAAGTTGATTACTGTTGAGAGAATATTGTTATTTTCTTGTACTTATAATGCCATTTTTCTGCAGGTTCTTTTCAATCTGGCCAGTCAGTATGCTGCTAATGAAATGTATGCTGAAGCACTGAATACTTACCAAGTTATAGTGAAGAATAAGATGTTCACCAGTGGAGGTAGGGTACATTCCAAAGTGGATTAAAACTGGTAGTCAGGCATTCAAAATGAGAACTTAATCTGCATGGTGTTGAGTCACAGAGATCTCATCCCTCCTGTCTGCCAGTCGGAGTGAGTAACAGACACTCATCATCTCTGACTTGGTATAACAATGTGGTTTGTCTCTCCAGCTCATGGAGTCTTTTCTGGCTAAGCTAAGCATAAAGCCAAACATACCATTTTCTCCTGCAGCACATACAATGTTGTCTGTGCTAATGAGATTTTCTTCTCTTTTGACTCGGCTTTCCCCTTCTGAAAGCTTCTTTTAGTATTTTGCACATAGAATCATAGAGACACAAGATTGGAAAGGACCTATAATTGAGATCATCTAGTCCAACTGTCCTCCTATCACCAATACTACCCACTAAGCTACTTAATCGTGTCTTGTAGCACCTCATCCAGAAGGTTCTTGAACACTGCCAGGGATGGTGACTCCACCACCTCCCTGAGGCCATTCCAGTGCTTGACCACTCTTTGGGAGAAAAAGTTTTTCCTGACATCTAATCTAAGTCTCCCCTGGCGCAACTGGTGGCCATTCGCTCCAGTCCTATCATATAGTTATCTGGGAGAAGAGGCTGACCCCCTCCTCTTCACAACCTCCCTTCAGGAAGAGTGTGATGAGGTCTCCCCTGAGCCTCCTCTTCTCCAGATTAAACAATCCCAGCTCCCTCAGCCGTTCCTCGTAAGAGTTGTGCTCCAGACCCCTCACCAGTTTTGTTGTCCTTCTCTGGACACGTTCCAGGGCCTCAGCGTCTCTTGTAGTGAGGGGCTCAAAACTGAACACAGTACTCAGAAGTGTGGCCTCACCAGAGCTGAGTACAGGGGAATGATCACCTCCCTGCTCCTGTTGGCAACACTATTCCTGATGCAGGCCAGGATGCCATTGGCCTTCTGGGCCACCTGAGCACGCTGTCAGCTGAGCATTGACCAACACTGACAGGTCCTTTTCTTCTTCACAGTCTTCTAGCCACTCTGCCCCAAGCCTATAGCATTGCATGCAGTTATTGTGGCCAAAGTGCAGGACCCAGCACTTGGCCTTGTTGAATCTCATCCCATTCGCCTCAACCCAGCAATCCAGCCTATACAGATGCCTCTGAAGGGCCTCCTTACTGTCAGGCAGATGAACACTACCTCCCAACTTGGTGTCATCTCTACACTCAGTCCCCTCATCTAGGTCATCGATAAAGATATTAAACAAGATAGGCCTCAGTACCGACCCCTGGGGGACACCACTTGTAACGGCATCTTTGAGACTTCTACAATGCACTTGTCTCCGAGGTGCTTATTTGCAGCCATCTTCCTTGAGGGGACTATAAATAATCTCTACCTCGTCCCTCAATTCACAGTCAAAATCAGGATACATTCTACGCTGACAGTCCATTTCTAGGTTTCATGATTACCACATCTCCTGAGTGAAAATTCACAGAAGGTTGTTCAGCGCAGTGCTTCCTTAAAGGGCCACTGGTGCCCTATAATGAAGACATTTGTCAAGAAGTTGTTCTACTCTGTCACTTTGAAAGAATTTTAAAGTGCTGCAACTGGGCTTTAAAAGGCTGTAACTCACTGACTTCTTTTGTTAGGTAGGCTGAAGGTGAATATGGGAAATATATATTTAAAACAACGGAACTATTCCAAAGCCATCAAATTCTACCGTATGGCTCTAGACCAGATTCCTAGTGCCCACAAAGAGATGAGGTAAGTTTCTGCTTGTAGGCATGGCCCTGAAATGCAAGTTTTGGATACAGTATGATTTTACAGTTAAAAATATAACCTCATACTGGTGATTTCTTTCCTTAGGATTAAAATAATGCAAAATATTGGAGTTGCATTTATTAAAACTGGCCAGTACTTTGATGCCATTTCTTCATTTGAACACATAATGAGCGTGTCCCCAACCCTGAAGGCAGGCTTCAACTTGATCCTGTGTTATTTTGCTATTGGAAACAGTGAACAAATGAAAAAAGCCTTCCAAAAACTGATAGCAGTTCCCCTGGAATTGGATTATGAGGACAAATACATTTCACCAAATGTAAGTTCGAACAATATAAACTATGAACAAAATAAGCTTTATAGGGTAAATCAGGAGACAGGAGAAGAGACATTGAATGCCTAGACTATACTGAATATATCAGTTGTTGGGTATTTATGCATCTAACAGCTTCCTTTTAACCACCATGAACTTAGTGTGGCAGTACTGTTCAGAAGTGTAAAATAATGTTGAGAACATTCAAATAATTTTTCCTCAAAATATATGATGTACATAAAATCCACACCACTTGATTGTCATTTTAATGACTTTATTGAAATTCATCTGGGCTGATTTACACGGTTCACTTAAAGCTTTGCCTCCTTTGTGTAATATGTGAAGCATATATATTTATTTGTATTTAATATATTTGTATTGATAAATATGCATATATATAAAATTTCTCATATTACCAATTATGTAATAAGTGATGAAGCACTTGAATTAATTTAAGACTATATAAGATCATTCACTGGGAAAAAAAGCTTTGGACTGTAGAAGTTGTTTCTAAGGACAGGCAAGCAGTAGTTTGAACAGACATTCCAAGTTCTGTATTTTGTTATGAGGAGGTCAGAGAAAAGATTAAAAAGTTGCCTTCTCATCTTTATTTTGTGTAAGACTATGACCTGTCCCTGGGAAATGAGGAAGGGGTAGCTACCCACCATACCTGCATGCGATAGTTTAGAACTATCAGCAATGTGTGTGAGTTACTGTAGTGAGAAGATAGCACAAGTCCTCATCTGCTGAATATCACTGCAGTTCAGCAAAGGCTTAAATGTTATTTTTAAGCATATGAGTAATCTCACTGTGATTTGCAGCCTTCCAGTCTGATACAAGTGACATTAACTACACCTATAGTGTACCTCACCCTAACGTGAGCTATTACCACATACATGAGCAGAAAAACAGGAATAAAGTAGTTGTAATGCTCAATTGCAGAATTTGTGCTTAGAAAACTACTTTAAAGTGAAGCTAGCTCTCTGAAATGTAAAGAGTAAATAACTGACATTATATACAGAGTAATTTGCATGAATTTATGTCAACAGTCATATCGTCTATAAAATAATGCCTGTATACTGGCATAATTTGCGGTTGTTTTGTCCCCCTCCAGGATGATCCACATACAAACCTACTGATTGAAGCTATTAAAAATGACAGTTTAAGACAAATAGAACGTGAGAGGTAATGGTGGAGACTATTCTTTCTTGACTGTGGTGCTGTGGATTTTTTTCCTGAAAGTATTATCAGTCTTACCACGTCCTCAGCTCTTCTTATAAAAGTGTCCCCGTAATTCTTAAGAAGGAACGTTCTTGGCAGAACTGGCTAGAATATCCAATTTTGTGTACTGCACTGAAGTACAATGTCTGCTCCAAATGCTATAAGTTACACTGCTTAAAAATTGCAGCATTGTGTTTTTGAAAAAATGCAGTGTTCAGTGAAAGGAAGACAGAAAAAACCTGAGAGTTTTATCAAGGTCTAGGGCAGTAGCAGGGGACTGGTCAGATTGATTTCCGAGGTGCTCTGCAGTGCAGGGCAGAGGAAGAACTAGATTTGGTTATTTTTTTCCCCTATACATTTTTTAAATGGTGCCATATTTATGTCTTGGTTTTTTGTGTCTTTTCTGTTCTTAGGAAGTCCATGGCTGAGGAATACATCATGACAGCTGCTAAACTGATTGCACCAGTAATAGAGACGTCTTTTGCAGTGGGCTATGACTGGTAAGAGGCAGGCAGGTCTTTCTCTCATGCCAGTTTTGGAAGCTGATTCACGACATAAACAGCCTGGGAAACAGAGTTTGCTGTGTGTCTCAAACATGGCATCCAGCCTGTGTTGAGTTTACCTCCATGATGCACTGGAGAAGAGCAAAACAAAGCAGGAGAGTCTATTCTGTGTTAAAAATTAATTTCATTCTATCATTGAAATTAAACTTCTTAGCATGCCTAAGAAGTTATTAATACTCCACAGAGACATTATATAAAACACTGGAATCAAAATAGTATTGGAAAGGTTTATTTGAATTTCATTTGTAAACTTAATGTTTAAAAACAAACTTAATCTCCTGTTCCTGAGGCATTTATTAAGGGTACACATTGAAAGGCTGCTGATAGAGTTTACCATGTTGACTTTCATATCCACTTTATTTTTCAATTTACAGCGTAGCTTTTGCTTTGTGGCATTTTCTACAGAACACTACTCTTATCTTTAAAACAAAATAAAATATACATACTTCCTATACAGACAGTATAATGATTATAATTTTTCAAGATGTATTTTTAGCTAGTTTTTAGTTTTCTGTTATAAGGACTTGCTTTGATATTTTTAATAACTTTCTTGGAAAATAACAGGTATGGAAACGTGTATCTGCAGGCACAATATGGCTAACAGGATGGGAAAAGAAAACTCTCCATTGCCTGTTTGGTTTGTTGTCTAGTTAGGATTATTTTCAAATTTTGCAGGTCCTATAATATTAATTATTTTAATAATATTTAATTAGCAAATTATAAATAAAGCTGTTTATACAGGCATGAAATAATGTCTTGCACAGACATGTTTATTTAGTCTGCTAGAGTCCACAAGGTGGTGTTCGATGGTTTAATAATTATTATAGTCTGATCATTCCCCTGCTTTTGCCATCCTGATTTATCAGAAATTAAACTGTGTCTTGTGAAAATTAGCTTGCTGCTTTATGACTTGTTAGCATGAGTGAATTGGGCTTGTTTGCTCTGCATCTTCTCCTTT
>VZTM01008675.1:75230-109754 GCA_013400555.1 Jacana jacana
TTTTTATTATTATTATTATATTACGGTAGGTTATGGGAATCAACTATTTTAGATAATTCTAATTGAAGTGTTCTATGCCTCTATAAAGGATAGCTAGGAACAACCCATTTTAGAAAAGGGATTTGCTGCAAATGTGTATAGCTTAAACAAAATGCACCTGTGTAAATATCACTTTATGGCTTACTTTCTGTTGCAGGTGTGTTGAAGTAGTAAAAGCTTCCCACTATGTAGAGTTAGCCAATGACCTGGAAATAAATAAAGCAACTACTTACTTGAGGCAGCAGGATTTTAACCAGGTATAGTAACTTTTCACACTACTACTTTTGAACACTGTATTAGCAAAGATACTTTTCTTAGCCACAGAATATTTTTCAGCGAGAGAAAGAATGATTCATGCAAACATAATAATTATTTTAATGCTGTTCAGTAAAATAATGTTGCAAAAACACTGACAAACTGAGTACCTCTGTCATCTTCTAAGGTCCTCCACCTTCCTATAGCTTGGGGGAATGCACACAGGGACACATGCTTAACTTCAGCTGACTTTTCCTTCTCATATTTAAGTTCTTCTGGTTTCCTGAGCAGCTCTTGCTCCTCCTCTCTGTCCTGTCCTCTTCTCCTTCCCTTTAGAATGCAGCGAGAGAGTTAGCCTTTATTATACTGCGTGTCTGACCGATAGCTTTTCTGAGATCAGGAAGCAGTTTGAGAGTTTGGAAAATTGTGAGCAAATCTGGTAGCTTTATCGATGATAGCTTTTGGAGGGTGAGAGTGTTACAAGTAGGTAAGCAGTGATATGATCTCAAGAATTTACTATTTTGTTGATAATTCTTTGCAATTCCCAGTTAGGATTCAGTATAGATTGAAAAAAGAGGGGTCTAGAGACCAAATCACATGAGGAGAGGCTGAGGGAATTAAGCATGTTTAGTTTGGAGAAGAGGAGGCTGAGGGGAGACCTCATTGCCCTCTACAATTACCTGAAAGGAGGCTGTAGAGAGGTGGGTGTTGGCCTCTTCTCTCAAGTGAATAATGACAGGACCAGAGGAAATGGTCTGGTCGTGGCAGAGGAGGCTCAAATTAGGTTAAATATGAGGAAGAATTACTTGACTGAGAGGGTGGTTAGGCACTGGAACATCCTGCCCAGGGAGGTGGTCGAGTCACCAACCCTGGAAGTATTGAAGAGACTTGTAGATGTGGCACTTCAGGGCATGCTCTAGTGCCCGAGATTGTTGGGTTGGATGATTTGGTTTGGTTTGTTTTTTGTTTGTTTGTTTATGGTTGGACTCGATGACCTCAAAGGTCCCTTCCAACCACTGAAAATTAAATTAATCCTCAGGAGTAAAAAGGGATTCAGAGATTGTTAGTGATGTTTCTGTTGTGTACTCCAGTGGAGGGAGTGGGAACCGTGGTTGGAAGCTAAGACTAAGTGGAGAAGATGAACTTTTTAATTTGATTATGTGATAGAAGACCTTTAGCCTTCACTGGAGCTACTTAACAGTAGAGTGGAACTGCAGAATAGTGATTGCAGAGAGGTTTGTTTGGTTTTTTTAATAAAACTGCAGCTGCAGCTGCCACTTATATTCATTCTGTCTGTTGTTCATATACTTACTAACACACCACCTGCTTAGCACACCTTTGGCTGAAGAACAAGAGTGGAAACTTTTTGAAATACTCTGTTTCAAGGCTGAAAGTTTTATTGTGTCTCAAGAAAAAAAAAAAAGACTAAAATAGCTTTCTACTGTAACTGTGATGGACTTTACTGTGTGCTCATCGTGATGAATATGTTATTTTAAAACAGCCCTAGCAAAAAAAAAAAGTAAAATAAACTGAGGGTGGGAATTACCATAGTATGTCTAGACAGTGTTCTTTGAGTAAGGGGGTTTGTGTATTAGCTATTTTGAGTTTGTTTGGGTTTTTTTTTCCTAAGTTTCAAAGATCACCTTTGAATTTAAGAACAAAATTCTGCAGGTTAGCCCTGCAACATCTCTGGCAGGCCCTGCTTGAGTCAGGCAAGCTGCTTTGATGTAACCAAGTAGTTTAGGTACACTGGAAACGTGTCACAGTGAATGATTTGGAGAATCTGTGTTCTGATTGTTGACTCTGAGTAATTGTTATTGTTGGGATAAAAAAGTTAGAAGTTATTTAGAAATATGTAAATTTAGGTGATATTACAGTGAAAGCATTTCCACTTTGCAAGGACAAAAGGAGTATTGCTATGGATATACATCTTTGGGCACATAATTGCTGAAGTGGTTCAAGAGATCTGCAACAAAATTTACCAGTGAAGGAACAGAGTTCAGTCACATGAACTTTTCATTATACATTAAAAAGATTTATTGCACTCTAATCTTTATCATAAATGTGCCATTTAGTAGTGAAAGCACAGGTAAGGAAATCAGCTACAGTGAAATCTGGCTTTTAGGAAGTGGGTTTGAAGTGTATAGCTCTAAGTTCACTAAAAATCCATTCTGTTATAAGAAATGCAAAGAAGCAAGTCTGTGCTTAAGAGCAGAGTACTTCAGATACAGCAGTGGTCGGTCTGGGACCATTCTGCTTTTGGAGAAAGTCACAAATTATCATAGTTGAAGTCTCACATCTTGGAGACTGCAAAATCTAAATCCGAACTTTTAAAATCCTTTTCTTGATTGAAATTGGTGTAGTTCTTTGGAGAATTTTCTATTATCAGGAGAATATTAGGATTTTTAGTAGTTCTTAGTTCTTGGAATGTAGTTGACTAAATGAACAACATGGAGCTGTATATACTTTGTCGTTTTACACGTCATTACTCCAGGCATGTCTTCTTTGTAAATCAGCTGTAAAAACCAGTATGTGTGACAGTCAATTAAAACTTGTTTTCTTTGTGTTTGTTTTGGCATTCTACATACACTTGTTTGATGTGTAAACAGCAGCTTCTAGCTTTCATGTAGAGAAGACAGAAACTTTTGAATTGCTAGTGTTGATGTCTAAGTAGAGGTTGCAACATCTGCGTTGAAGAGATGACAGAACTGGGCTCATTGTGATATTCTAACACTTTGTGTAGTTAATATATTTAGTGTAAACAAGTCAGATTATTCTCAATAATCTGCACTTAGAAATGTTATTACATAATGAAACAAAGGCTGCCTTTGAAATAAAAAGTTGTTTGATAGATTATTAGCTATAAATTTGTTTACTTCTTGTTCATAAACTTTTTTCTTTTGAAGTTCATGAAATCTAGTTTTCATGTAAAACATGAAAAAAAACCCACCCAAACAAAATCTTCTGGCTCAATATTCATGTTTGAGTGCTTCCTGAACTTAGAACTGTCTAAGTCATCTTAGTACACAAAACAACTGCACGTTGGAATCCAATCCTGCTGTTCTTGTATGGGTTTTTTATACAGCTTGTACTTTTTTAGCTTTTTAAGAGCTTTAATGTCGAGCCTTCTGTGTTCACTTAAAGAACTGGAAGAATCTGTATGAGAATTTTAATTAGTTGACTAGATTACAAGCAAATTATATAAACCTGTGTTTTCTATGTATGGAATTATCATGTATCTGTGTACTTCTAGGTAGCCATATCTAGTCTAAATTTTGAAGAACTAAGAAATAGCCAGTACAATGAAATTTTGTGACCAAGATTAATATGTATAATAGAGACCTACTTCTGTGAGTACGTGCTTGAAAGTTAGGGTTACAAGCTGTAGTAATTCTCATGTATGTCAGTATATGAGTTGATAATTTAAACTCTTTGTTACTGTGAAGCTTGTTAATGCTTTTGGAAAGAATTTTGGGTTTAGTTTGCTTGAGTGGGAAGTAAGTTGTTTCCAAATTACTTCTAGGCAATGGAGACTTTAAAAATGTTTGAAAAAAAGGACAGCAGAGTAAAGAGTGCAGCTGCAACAAACCTTTCATTCCTGTATTATTTGGTAAGTGTTTGGTTGGTCTTACCTAGTTTATTAAGAACTGTAGTTTATGTAGCAACTTCTGTATATTTGTAGCAATTTTTGTGTCTGTCCAAATACTCTCTGTAAACAACAGGAAACTCCATGGTAGGGAAGTTCCTCAGTTACTCTGGGACAGCCATTCCTGGCTGTAGGTGAAGTTTGGAGCCTGTCCTTTGTATCCTGTTGCTGGGAGGAAGAGAGCGGTTGAGCCTGTGCCCGCGGAGTGTGCGTGTCTGCGGTGTGATTGGTGCAGGAGCCCCGCAGCTGCAGTTCAGCCGCAGATCCTGAAGACCCTGGCAGAACTTCAGGAACATGTGAAGTGTGTAGCTTGGGCAGGCGTGTTTCTGTATGAAGTTTGTGTGGTATGTGAACTCAATTTTGGGTTTGTGTGTTTAAAGAAATACTACTTTGTTGAGCATCTAGGCTGAATGGGCCAGCGTGGCACAAGGCGTCTCAAGTGTTAAGTTCTCTGAAACTCAGAAGAGATGATCTGCCTTATGCAATTACATACAGAATAGTTTAGGACTAAAGAATGTATTATTTGTGTCATTCTCAGTCTTTTCAAATTCCACCATATTAACTGTAAGAAGCCACAGCTGCAAGAAAATTAACTGACCAATAACTAGTACAATGTTTGTTTTGTTCCTGTAGGAGAATGAATTGGCACAAGCAACTAACTATGCAGATTTAGCTGTAAATTCTGATAGGTACAATCCAGCAGCTCTAACTAACAAAGGAAATACGGTTTTTGCAAACGGAGACTATGAAAAAGCAGCTGAGTTTTATAAGGAAGCTCTCAGGAACGATTCCTCATGCACTGAAGCACTTTATAATCTTGGTAAGCCAAAGATGTGTTTGTTTGAAGGTGACAGTGGTGTTTCTGAGAATCTGCATTTCAAAGTTTTCCTGTATAGAAATATATAGTAATTTATATTATAACAAGTTATTAATTTGTACTTCTTATCTATTCAGCAAAAAATACCAGTGTTAACAACATCAACTAGGAACTGCAGATTATTAAGTCACTTTGAAGAGAAGAATTTCTACTGTCTACTACAAATGTACCAGTTCTAGCATTGTTAAATGTCAGAGTCACTCCCCTCTGGAAGCCCTCCCTTTCCCTGATTGGCCTTGCTCAGAAATTGAGATTATGGGTGTTCTTGGTCTTTGATCCGATTAGTGTTCCTTGTCATTGACCAGTTTGGTAAGTCACGTTAGCTGGTAAGAATTGTAAGCATGGCTTTCCAGAACAGCGTCTGTCAATGTCAGAGTACTGTGCTCCTATTTCATTTTTCTTGGTTGTTGTCAGTTAGTATTAAGTCAATTTTTTTTTCCTCATTATGTTAATACTGTAACCTTTATTTTTTAGGTTTAACGTACAAGAAGTTAAACAGAATAGATGAAGCTTTGGATTGTTTTCTGAAACTCCATGCAATCCTTCGAAATAGTGCCCAAGTCCTTCACCAGATAGCAAGCATGTATCTTTTTCTGGATTGTAATAAGGGATAGTGGTTATAGTAAACTCATTTAATCTGAAATACGCGTTTCAGTCATGACATGAGAACATAGACATTTACTATAGTGTGTGTTATAATTAGGATGATCGTGCACAGATTATACAGCTGACGTTTGTGAAAACGAGAACAGAACTTACAACCTTCTTGGACGTTACTAGTGAACCAAGTGAAGAAATGAAGACTGTTCACATTGCAGGGGGTACACTTGCACTCGGTATTAAAATGCGTCCTGGAATATTTAAAATGCTGCTGATTTTATCATGAAAATGATGTGACAGATGTAAGCACAACTGAGTAAAATCTTTAAGAAAAAAAAAAATACAGCTAATGGAGGTGAAGTGCTGTTATGAAAGCTGTTTTCAGATCAGTTAGTGTTTGTGTAAGAAAATAATTGTCTCCCAGCACGGCAAAAGCTCAATGGATTGAAAAGCTGGGGAAGGGAGGGGTTCGCTTTGCACATCACCAGTGATATTCTGCACCATTAATTGTTTTAACAATGCTTCTGAGGATGTGCAATCCATCATAAAATCCTCCCCAAGGCAGAACAGATTCTAGTTGTACTATACTTGGAAGAATAGTGAAGGTTATAAAAAACATATTTTTGTCCCTAAAATAACTAACTTCCAAAAATACAAACAATCAAAAAATAACTTCCAAAAGTACGAAATACAAATACAAGGGCTGTCATTTCTATTCCTTGCATAACCCTTTACAACAGCATTATTGGCCCTAAAACTCCAAGTTCCCATCTGGGGGAGAATTCTCTGCTCCACAGCTGTGTGAAACTGCTTTCTACCAACACTCCTTGTGTTGGCTGAAATTGAAAAATTGAAAAAGCACGTTGGGCAGTAGCTCCAGCTGTAACTGCTGTAGACACCTGAGCCATTGTACCCTCCAGGTGTGACTGAGGAGGGGAGAGCACACTGCAGGCCTAATTACAGGGAAAGCTGGACCAGAATCACCCGTTGGCTGTGCTGTGCTGTGCTGCTTAGACTATCAGCAGAAAATTTCACTAGAGGCAGAAGTCTGTTCTTGAGGACAGCAGTTTTACCTAATCACTTACTCTTGGACAAAATCATGCATTACAAAAAATTATCTGAGTAGTAAAGACTACAAAAAAAAAGTCAGCTGATTCTCGCATTTCGTTCTTAAAAACAAGTCCAAGTAAAATTAGAGACAGAGAGAGAAAAAAAACAAGCCCAAAGTTCTGTTGGGCCCAGAGTATTTTTGAGGTGTAAGAGCAGCTAAAGCCTCTGAATATTTCTTCTTCAGCATAACAAAAATACTGTGATATGAATGAAATTATGAAAACAGCACATAAAAAAAATAAATCCCAACATATCTCCATGCTACAATGACTGGTGTATCTGTCCAGTGTATAGATTGCCTTATGTCAAGTAGTAGGAATTCTGAGCAAGGTAAAATATTATCATCATCAGTCCTTGACTGGATAAAACTCAGATACGAGATCATGGAAGATCCCAATCAAGCCATTGAGTGGCTCCTGCAGTTGATAAGCGTGGTACCAACTGATCCACATGTGCTTTCAAAGCTAGGGAAATTATATGATAATGAAGGTGATAAATCCCAAGCTTTTCATTATTACTACGAGGTACTTGCTCTTTATTGCTTTTGCAATGCTCTTTGTCATAGTTAAAGAACAGTTTGTTATAAGTTCCTATATCAAATTAGCAATTGATTAATTTTTTTAAGTGTCATAAAAAAAAAAAAGATAATTCCTTGGGGGAATTGACAAAATTTCATTTTTATAGTCGGGCCCTAAGGAAATGCATAACCGATATTTCTACACTGTATTTGACCTTAGACTTTCATTTTTCATATGGTCATAGTTTACATCGACCCCTAACAATTTTAATTTAAAATATAGCCTGAAGTGCCATTTAAAAATAGATACAGAACCGTAATTTTAAAGGTGTGTAACGTGACTGCGTTGGTTAGAAGCTGCATCTGTGTAATGGATATGGATGCGTTTGTGTTCATGTATGTACAGTTTTCTGTATTTCAGTGGTACAGCTACAGATTGTATATACACAGTTGCCTAAAGATATGCATCCCTTCTTATTTCAAACCAGCTCTATTGCTGTCTGTAGTTTGTAGAGATTCTTCTGTTTTAGAAACAGGACTGAGACAGAAAGTTGCTTTGCTGCAGTCTTAGAGTTTTTTTTTAAAATCTTTGTTAAACAAGGGTGGCCAAAGTCTGTGTTGCAATCTGAACAGTGGTGGAGTTGTGCTTGATGATAGTTTTCCTGCTTATTTCAGTGGGAATTTCTAAAAAGCCAAGTGTTATTTAGTACATACTCCATAGAATGTACATACTTCATAGAAAAGAATGCTTTTAGGTAAGTTTTCTAGCAGACTAATATGAGTTGGAACTGTATGTGTATTAGTTAGCATTGTTTAACATCTCGGGTAACTTACTCGCATGCAGACATGATCTAAGTAAACATTTTTGCTGTTGCAAACTATTTCAAATAAGGCTAGATGGAAAATGTCACAGTTTATCTCAGGTAACTTCTAAAAAGCATTCCATAATTAGAAAGCTTGGCATGCTTCCACACACACACACCTCCCCCAAGATTACTTGGTATAGCACACTACTTTCATTCAGATAGTACAGAATTTTGGCATCTGGAGAATTAAACATTTGAGTAAGATATTCCAGAAGTAACGTTAAAACGTTGTTTATCGCTAAAATTGTGTTTCTTTCACTGTTCCTATTTCGTCAGTCATACCGGTATTTCCCTTCAAACATCGAGGTCATTGAGTGGCTTGGAGCCTACTACATTGACACCCAGTTTTGTGAAAAAGCCATTGAGTACTTTGAAAGAGCAGCACTTATCCTGTAAGTAATTTTTATTTTAAGCCTTCTCAAATACTCTGTGATGAGGTGTCTGTAAGTGTACCTAGAGATGAATTAGTTGGGTAACTTTGATGTTATAAGCAACCACCACAGTCAAGACTATTTCCATTTGTTTGCAGTCTGGTTTTGCTCTTACTGTGCAATTCCAATGTTAAGTAAGATGCACTATTTGGGCCAAGATAGTATTAGGTATAAGAATCTCTCTATCCTCTGCCATTGTAAACAGCTCTGAAATGGGAAACAGCTCTCCTAGAGCCACCAAGGCCACCTTCTGTATGGCTTTATGCAAAACAAGTCCTTTCTATTATTTTATCCTGTGCTGAGGATTTGTTGGTTTAGTTAAATCTTTTAGCAGTTCTTGCTGCATTTCCCCTTTTCACATAACTGCCATAAAAAGGCTATTACCTTTGCTCTTCTATACCTACATAAGGTCTAGAAGTAAGCAAAAATGTGCAATGCAGAATTACCAATGGTTAGTGAAAATAAGTTAACAGAGCAAATTGATCCTGATAAGACATACTTGAAATGTATTGAGTTTAGGTCAGCAGCTTAATTGCTTAAATTATCCTGTGGCAGAATATGATCCACATGAGAAAGTAGATAAGCCATGTATTTTATTTTAGATGAGAAAGAGCTTACCAGACAAATGTTTAATAAACAAAATGTGGTTAAATTTTAAATCTGTATTCCAGAATTCAAACAACATTCTAAAAAGACATGCATATGGTCTTTTTATGTGGAAACAAATATTTTTTTCTATAAGTTTGTGAAGAATTTTGTGTTTATAGACCAACTAAAATTCATGCAAATAAAATTTGCTCCAACAAGTGTGAATTTCTCTATTTTGTGCATTGGGAAACCTGTCAAAAAACACACTAAGCAAAACTCAGTTGTTGCTTTCTTGTGATGGCCTAAAATTTGACATTCTTTTTGTTCTGGAATCTGAATGCAGGCATGAACAAGACAACATGTGAACAAAAATTTGTACAATATTATTCAAGGAAAGATTATACTCTGAACAGGTTGTGAGAAGTTCAGTAAAAAACACTAATTCTGGTTTTGAAAGGGCTTAAATTAGAATAGACATTGATTATAGAAGACAAAATCCAAGATCTAAATAAAGATTAAAAATGGAAACAGAAATAAATAGAAAAACACAGACTTCACCCACATTGTGGTATGATTATATGGAAATAGAGATGTAGATTAGATGAAAATACACAGGACACAGTTCACAGAAATCAGAGTTCACTGACTTGCCAGCATTCTTTTCAATCTAAATATTGGCCATCTTAAAAATGGTATTTCAGTCAGGCTGTGAGATCACGAATGCTGGCGTTCACGGCCCTCTTAGAAACTTTGGAAAGAAACAGCTGAAACTAAAAAGAATTATTTTATAATCTTGTTTTGGCAAAAAATCTAAATTTTTATGCTTCATGTTGCTCTCAGTCCATGCATGAAACGTGAAGTATGTGAATTGTAAAGTACTTACAAATAATTGGCATATGAATATTTTCTCTTTTTTGTAATTGTAATCTATCTGTAATAGAGAGATATTTATTTTTTCTCTGTGGAAAGAGATTGTTAATAGTAGATAACACAGCATAGATGGTTTGGTGTTTATTTGATATTTAAAATAGTCTAGGTATGCTAATTAATGAATAGGAGTGTTTGGTTACAAATTGCTTCTAATTGTAAATAAAGTTATGCTTTGAAATTGTAATTTTAACCATAGCCAGCATTTTTTAGCTTAGCGTTGTTTAGTGAATTCAGTGGTTTAATCACAATTATTACATTTTAAATTGCACCCTAAGGTAGGTGCTAGATGGTGAATTGAGAGAGAGTTTTTTGTTGTCTTGCATTCTACCAGCATGCAGCAGCCGATGGGTAATGAAAGGAGTTGTGCCGCTGATGCTGGCTGCTCACAGTTTGTTCTACCTCCTAATAAACTTCATTGCCCTGTCTGCTCGGCTGCCTTTATTGGTTGCAGGAGACATTCAGCTGAAACTAAAAAAGGTGAAGCGCCTGTCTTTCATAAACTTGTTTGGCAACTACAAGGCAAACAGAGTACTTAGAGTTAACAATGGCCTGTGCTGCGGCTGGAGGGGAAAAACTGAAAAGACTAAGTACAACACTACTGTGAAAGCCTGAGCGCAGGGTGCCTTTGGGATGCTCTGCTGTTGAATTGTAAGCCAGGTGTGAAAAGTGCTTTGGCTGACAGAGCATCCTTATATTGCTGACATCAACGTTTCCTAGTTGTCACACCCTCTGGGTAAGAATGAGGAAAGAATCCAGCAGTTTTGTTGTACATACTCGAAGATCTCAAATATTTTCTCTGACCATGTCTATTGCCATTATGTGTTAAAAAGAGAAGGACAGGTAGCAACTTGGACATTGAGGTGATGACAGAGGAGACTGGTTTGAAGCTGCAGTCAGGGAGTATGCCTCCTGTCAGGGATCTCTTGAGCCTGCTCTGGACCCTACTGGTGGGACTTGCTCAGAACACAGCTTAGCATTTTGTTCTCCTCCATTGTGTGGTTCTATATCTCAGACAGATTACTGGTTCCTGTGTCAAGTCTATTAATTGTGTCTGGTGCCCAGAGGAAAGACTCTTAATATTGGGCTAAAAATGAGTGACATCAAGGCCTGAACACAGGAGCATGGTGCAGGGGAAGACTGTGTGTGAACTGAGTAGACTAAATCCTTCCTAGAAAAGCAATACAGTAGGTGAAAAATTTCAAGAGTAGTTTAGCCACAGGAGGTCTTTAGCAATGCTGTGCACGCTGGTTTGCTTATTCATTGATTGGCAGTGTGTGTAATTTTATTTTATTCATGTGCAGACCGACACAAGTGAAGTGGCAGCTGATGGTTGCCAGTTGCTACAGGAGAAGCGGTAAGTTCTTTACCTTTTTTGGTGATTTGTTGGAGGTTTGTAACAACTTTTGTAGTTAGCTGGGGTCATTTAGCCTGGAGAAGAGAAGGTGTCTTATAAGAAAGACAGAGACTTTTTACCAGGGCCTGGAGTCACAGGACAAGGGACAACAGGTTTTAAACTGAAGGAGGGTAAACTGAGGTTGGTCATAAGGAAGAAATTTCTCACAATGAGGGTGTTGAGATGCTGGAACCGGTTCCCCAGAGAAGTTGTGGATGCCCCATCACTGAAAGGGTTTAAAGTTTCTTGAGCAGCCTGAACTAATGAAAGATGTCCCTGCCCATGGCAGAGGGGTTGGGCTAGATGGTCTTCAAAAGTACCTTCCATCCCAAATCATTCTATGTTTTTGGTTTTTTTTGACTGATTTTTGATTAATTTTTTTTGTTCTTTTCTACCTGATGTGAATGTTAATTGTAAAGTTTGTTTGAAAATTGCAGTTACATATTAATTTGTTACGAGTTTTCTGTGCCTAGGTAATAAAACATGACTTTTCTTTTAAGTCCAGGAAGTGTCTGCACTGACATATGCATGAAACACTCCATGTGCTGTTAAATAAGTAAAATAAAGATGATACTACAGCATGAATAGTCTGATAAAAATTTTTAAATGTAATTATACTACACTGGCAGCCCAGGACCCAACCACATCCTGGCCAGCCAGGTCACAGGAGGTGATTCTACCCTTCTACTCTGCACTTGTGAGACCCCACCTGGAGTCCAGTGTCCAGCTCTGGAGTCCTCAAGATAGAAAGCACATGGACCTGTTGGAACAGGTTCAGCAGAGGGCCACAAGGTTGATCAGAGGGCTGGAGCGCCTCTTCTGTGAAGACAGGCTGAGAGAGGTGGTGGTGTTCAGCCTGGAGAAGAGAAGGCTCGGGGAGACCTTATAGCAGCCTTCCAGTATCTGAAGGGAACCTACAGGAGAGCTGGAGAGGGACTCTGTGTCAGGAAGTGTAGAGGTGGGACAAGGGGTAACGGCTTTAAATTAGAAGAGGGGAAATTTAGATTGAATACCAGAAAGAAGTTCTTTTCTGTGAGGGTGGTGAGGGACTGGAACAGGTTGCCCAGTGAAGCTGTGGATGCCCCATCCCTGGAAGTATTCAAGGCTTTGAGCAACCTGCTCTAGTGGGAGGTGTCCCTGCCCGTGGATGATCTTCAGAGTCCCTCCCAACTCTAACCATTCTATGATCTAACATGAGTAATTAGATTTTAAAGTAATCCAATTCCCACTCCTTTTCAACAGCAGATATAATTTTTTTGATCTTCAAATAGTATTTGTGGGACACAAACAAAAGGCAGCTTTAACGTGCTTCTTACAGGGGACATCCTGTGCAAATAAGCAAAATGGGGAGTGACTGATCTTCCTCAGTTTTTTCATTGCCATAAAGCATTCAAGCCACTAGATGATGTAGATAATACTCTTCTTTCTTGGTGTACCCTTTTGCCACTCTCCTTTATGCTTCTTTAGAATTTTGCAGAACAGACTTCCATAATAAATAAGTGCATTTGCTCATGCTCAGTTATTTAATACAACAGTGAGAAAAGGAACGGGACCTGGGTAAGTCAGTGAATTAAGAACAGTCAGCAGCACTCAAAACTAGACAGATCAACTGTTTTCCCAGCAGGGAAGCACAATGGGTTTGGCTGCTTTTTAGCCATTTATGATTCATTGGCAAAATTCCCAGCTGTTTGTGTTAACACATAGCAGATCCCTTACCTTGCACTAGGAAAATAAAAATAGTGGTATCTCAAAACAACTTTTATCAAATATTTTATGGCCATGAGGTTTCAGATTCACAGCCTGTCAGTCCTTTCCATAATAATCAAGCTGAGCCAAAATGGAAGGCAAGAGTCTTAAGGAATAATTACTTCACTACTGGATGTGGGCAAAGGAGAGACACAGTGTTCTGAGGGCAGAAAGGACAGGCAGAGCTCAGCTGTTACACATTTCTGTTTGACCAGTCCATTGCATTTGCAGCCTTAGATAAGCCCTGATGCGCTTGATACAGCTTGTCTGCTTGGTGTGTCATAGAACAAGGAGGTCGTGGAGGTGGGACAAAAAAGGGCAGAATCAGGAAACTCCTCTAAATTCTGTTATTTACGTAGTAATCTGGACTGTTTGCAGATCCTCTTCATTTTTACTCTCAGTAATTAAAGAATGTTAAGTTTGGTTTTATCAGACTTGATCTTACTGTGTTTAATTATGTACTCAAACTAGTAAGATGAAGTGATGTGAAACCATATCAGTTTCTCATTGTTTTTTTATGTCTGGATACGTGGATATGAGCTGTATGTTTTGTTTGCAGGTAACTACCAGAAGGCACTAGAGAAGTACAAAGTCATTCACAGAAAATTCCCAGAGAATGTTGAATGTAAGTTATTTCATTGAGCGGTGCGACTGTCAGAGGAAACTTTATAACATGGAATCTCTGTGTTAGTAATCATGTGATGTAAGTATTTTTCATATGAAAAATACTCCAGAGTGTCATCAAAACTCAATGATCTCGAGGGTCTTTTCCAACCTAAATGATTCTGTGAAAACATTTTCATGAGCTGATGCTTTTATTCGTGCTAATGCCGCAAGTTTTGTGTGACACCTCTAATGCGTGATTTAAGAAATATTTGGGTAATGCTGAAGAAGAGAGGTGAAAATAAACTTCAACTGTAGTGGTTGAGTTCTCTCTCATACATACTTCCTAAATTTTATAACTATGTTACTTATTTAATCTTTCTTAATACAAAATATGTGTATTTTTACTTCTAGTCACTGCTAGTTGAAACTCCTGCTGTAAATTTCTAGGTATGAGAAAATCTTATTAAGTTTTACCAAAGCCAGGCCTCCCAAAATAACATAAGAGTGAGATTTTGTTGTTGGGTTTTTAAGTGTAGTAGGTCAGGCAGTCTTTAGAGGATCCATTGAGAATTTCCACCTATAGTACAGGAAGTGTAACTTTGAAGAGTAAGGTGTTTTGCAGAATCGTTTGCGCTATATTCTAAATGAGAAAGTCCTGGAGAAAACAGGCGTTGTCACTGGTTGTAAGGACATCCTCTTACATCCCGTGCTATGCCTCACTAATTCCAAACTAGCCAGTCCTTGCCAGCAAGCCTATGTTTTTAAACACCGTGGGGAAAGAACATGCACTTTATTTTAAAATAAAACTGTATCTTTCTGCTTTAACAAGCAGCACTTTTTTTAAAGAGGAATCGTAACGGCTCCCTTGTACAAGAGAAATCCCTACTATGACTCCTCAAAGTTAGAAGCAAAATGCCACGTTCATATTGGTCACACATATTTCATAGGGATGGAGCATTTAGTAAACCTTTTAGAATGATAATGTTTTTCTGAATGTAGTTTCTACAATTACAGGGTGGAGGTTTGTTTCAGAAGGATCTTGACAAACATACAGGAATAGCGACAGTTTTCAGAGTGTGGTGTAATGTCTCAGGAGACTCTGTTTAGGGCTTCTTTTGGTTCCATTATACAGTTATAGTCTATCTTCATGCCTGCTTTGTTGGCTTGGTGTTTTTTTAATTCTATAAATAAGAATCTTTTAAAAAATCAGCCGCAGCAACAGAAAAAACAAACCATTCTGATCAACTTGGCATTTGTAAAATTTTTTCATCAAAATGCTGTTGATAGTGTCTCCTTGGTAATAAATTAGTATCATTATTATGCTTTCTGCTTTCCAAAGCATTTTACAAATGTCAGGAGTTCTGGGCCAGATGAGTTAGTGTGTCTTGTGCCTTCCACATCTACAAATGGTCTTTGTACTCTTCATGGTTATAGACACTGCATGACAGAAAATGATAAATTACTTGCAAAATATCACAACTTGCTTAGTGATACTTGGTATTCCCAGCTGTTTGTGTTGTTTGCCATTCTGTATTCTGTTAGGGTGCACTTGTAGTTTGAATTACTTGTAAGCTTTTGGTTTTTTAACAGTGTTTTGCTTTTCAATTAGGCCTACGGTTTTTAGTTCGTCTCTGCACAGACACGGGGCTGAAAGAAGTCCAGGAATATGTGACAAAACTCAAGAAAGTGGAAAAATTAAAAGAAATAAGAGAGCAGGTAGGCTTGTTTCTTTCTGTGATTATACAGTATCACTTCATACATAGATGGAGCTGAAATAGTGTTTACAATACTTGAAGATAAAATGTGTATTAACTTCCTGCTTTAAAGAGGCTCCTATTTTGTGGATTTGGGGGTTTTAAGTTGTAAATTACTGAACAGCCTTAGATCGTCTGAATGTTTTTTGAGCACTCGAGTTTCTGTGATTTTAAAGACTAGTGAAAGATGGGTTATGTGGATGTGATGGGAATACTGGAGCCACCCACATAATTCAATGTCTCTGGAATGTCGTCTTTCCTACTTATTTGCCAAACCGTAAAGAGGGTATTTATGAGCCAAGTAAGAGTGCAACGACAGGGAGAGACGGGGAGCCTGAGGATTTGTCCATGTAGTAGAACTCCCTTTTGCTATATACAAAGTTGCAGCATTGACAGGTGACATAGGTAGAAGTAAATTATTCATGTTAGTGCCAATTTTTAAACTGAAAGAAAAAAATCCATAGAAAAGCTATAGGCTGTGAAAGATAGGAGATCAGAACTTGTGTTCTATTTAAATGAATGAGCGTGTGTGTGTGCATTGTGCTCTTGCTATTCCTGTGATAAAGTAAGATTTCAAAATTAAAATCAGCTTCTTGTTTGGAAAACATTATCTGTGCTGTTGAGCTCAAAAGCATTCAAGCTCTGTCTTCCTGTCCAGTGAATTGCCTCAAAGCTACGTGGTCACATTAGGATGCATTAAGTCTTACCTAATTTACTCAGCTCCTAGTAACACTTACCGTCTCCCCTTTGATGTCAGATCATGTGTAAATGCATCCTTAGTTACTTCACTTTTATTTCAATTCCAGAGAGTCTTTAAGTATGCACATGTAGACTAGGACATTTTAAAAATGAAACTCACAAAGGGAAACTCTGAGCAGAGGATTCCAAATGTATGCCACAAGCTTACTTTGGGCTAGTTGAAGTATATTGGTTTGGATCTTCAGTAAATTGAAAGGCCTTGGGGAATGGACAAAAGAAAGCAGTCCACAACTGCAGTGCAGCTAATATTCATCCATGTTTTTCCCATAATGGTATGAATAAGCAACACAGATGATCAGCTGTAATGTTCCCATTCTGCAAAACTCACAATTAAGAAATCTCTCTGAAGTGTGCTAGGCAGCCTTTGCTTAGTTGCTTGTTCAGTGTTCAATTGAACAATAACTTCCAAAGTTACTTACTCAGGAAAGCTCAGAGATTAAACCAGTTTAAACTGCATTTTTTTAATAGATGGAAGGAGAGAGGTGTCCCTGGAGATGGAGGTGTTACCTATTTCCTTGCATATAATTTCAGCCTTTTTTACACTGAAGGTGTATTTATGTACCATGGATTTGCAAATGTTGAGGCTTCTAAGGAAAACACTTTTTTCCTTTAATAAAGTTAATGTTTGAGTATGGTTTAAAAAAAATGTAACATTGTCCCATCTCTTCCTGTTTATTGCACGTGGGAAGCAGGAGCTTTTCTGAAGACATTATGTACTTTCTGGTGAGGAAAAAGCTACCAATGAAGTGTTTACAAGATCATAGAATAGTTTGGGTTGACCTTTAAGGGTCATCTAGTCTATCCCCCCATCTCCCCACCCCCAACGAGCAGGGACATCTTCAACTAGATAAGGTTGCTCAGAGCCCCATACAACCTGACCTTGAGTATTTTCAGTGATGTGGCACCTATGCTCTCTCTGGGCAAGTGTCTCATCACTCTCATCATAAAATATTTCTTCATCATACGTAGTCTGAATCTCCCCTTGTTTGGTTTAAAGCCATTACCCCTTCCTTGTCCTAATGCAACAGGCCAGACTAAAAGATTTGTTCTCATCTTTCCTGTAGGACCCCTGTAAGAAGGCCACAATAAGTTGTCCTTTTTCTTCTCCAGGCAGAACAACCCCAGCTCTCTCAGCCTTTCTTCACAGGAGAGGTGTTCTCTCCCTCTCATGGTTTTGGGGTTTTTTTGGCACTTCTCTGGACCTGCTCCAGCATCTTCATGTCTGTCTTGTACTGGCGACCCCAGACCTAGACATGGTACTACTCCATGTGGGGTCTCATGAGAGTGGAGTAGAGGCAAAAATTATGGTGGCTATGATGGCATTTAATGTTAGTCAAAGCTTTTAAGGTAGATCTACCTAAACATGTTCCTATAGCGTGTTGGGCAGAAAAGAAAATGGGCTTTTAAAATCAAATAAGCCTGATTCTATTATAATTTAAACTAACCCAGTTCTCTTTTAACAGGGAAAACTGAAATGCACTAGGTTTAAAAACAACAAACCAACCCAAAAGAAAAGAACACAGCGCCCCCCTCAAAACCAGCACCACCAGTAGAAATAAACCATGTTTCTATTCTCTCTGTCAACTTCATCCCTACAGGCTGGCCCATGCTTTCTAGCCTGTTTGAGTAAGCCCAGTGAGTTTTCTGAACGGCAGCAAAATTCTTCACTTGAGCTTCCTAGTACATTCTCTTCTGAACCTCTGAGGCTTCTGAAGGTGCTTTCTGCTTCTTCTTGCAGCTCCTTGACATGGGGGCACGTGCTCCTGTCTCCTCCTCCCCGCTCTCTCGTCTGCCACACTCTGAAATCTCCCCAAGTTCAGCATCTCAAGGCAAGGAACAACTTTTCCTGCCTCTTAAGGAACCCCATGACGCAGTTTTCTTAAAAATCAACACCATTGTACATGTAGAGAAACAAAGACACCAAATAAAAAAAGATGTTACAGAATGCACTGCAATGTAGTGTGCTGTCCACCTCTATTAGAGGTTGAGGATATTTCTGTGAGAGGATCTCAATATTGGTGCTGTCTTGAAACAATAGCCCCGCAGTTCCTTTTTGCTAATGCTGTTACATCTGGGTTCCCATCCCATGGGTTTGGATTTGGGGAATTTTTTTGTTTGCTTGGTTGGTTTCTGCGTGTGTGGTTTTTTTTTAGTCTTATGTCAACCATCTGGCTTTGGAAATTAATAGGTATTTTTGTCCTAAGAAATTCCTGCTGTCATCCATGAGCACATAGTCATAAACTATCCTTTCAACTTCTAAAATTATGAAATTTTAATATTTCACCACCTAAGTTTCCAACAGCAGCACTGGTTTCAGTTAGCACTACCAGATACAGTTCAGTTCCTGCTCCCAATCTCTGACTAACCCGTGATTTCTCGATTGCACCCAGTGAAGAGCGAAGAGCTGAATGCTAGTGTAATACACCGGCATTTCAAAGGCTGCACACTGGCTTTGTCTTCCTGTAGAAACTAATTGGAACTTGCTCTTCGGACATTGTTTCTCCAGAATAAGTATATCCACATGGAGTTTATACCAAAATAAATATTCTGGAGCACTTATTTCACTGGGTTCTCAAATATGGACAAGTTGTTAAATGTTTCCAGCCAGGAGTCTCGGAACATCTGTGGGGTTCATTCTCTGTCTAAAATTTTTCTCACACCGTTGGATTTTTACTGTAAACTTTGTTACATTTTTCAAATTTAGTTGTCTGTTGTTTTTTTTTACTGCATTAATCTTTCTTTTTCACGTTTCAGTTTAAAAAAAGACAGGTAATAGTGTAAAAGTTCACACCACCTTCTTGGCACTGATGTATAGGCACATCACTGTTTATTTCCGTTAAGTGAGGTTAATAACCGAAAATGAGGGACTGATGGGGTGTGGTGTGAAGCAGTGATGATAGGTGCAAACACTGAGGAGGACTTACTGCCTTTTCCTTCAGGCATCTACATCTGGACTAATCATCCTAAATTTCTTTTGCAGTCATGGGAGAGAAATAGGCATTTTTAGGGTGGAAATCACTGGACCTATTTTACATGTCTGCTTTATAAGTATGGGATGACTTATAAACTACTCCCTTGGAACTTTACAGGAATTACTCATGTGCCTAAGCTGTAGTACTTTATAACATTTGGGGAGTAAAGTCCTAGGATGTCAGTGTCCTCTGTCACATAGGGATCACTTCCCTCTGGCAGACAGGAGCTGAGCTTCCACTGGCAGACTGGTCAGTCATTCAGCGTTTGGAGAGTCTGAACGTGTTTCCTGAAGGACTGATATATACTGCTGCATTGGACTGTGAAAAGCATATTTAATCCAGAATTCAGAAAATATATTTTAAACTTGAGGATTTCCCAAAATAAATAAAAAGTATGAGAAATTCTGCTCCCAGACTGGATTGCTCTGAGACCGTGCCTGGTTTCACACTAGACTCCCTGCTTTCCTGTCTGATTCCTGTGAGTTTTGATTTAAGGGTTCTTCCGTTTTCTGTTGGCATCAGTTTTGGAAGTTCTTTCACTTCTGTGTCATTCCAACTTTGCCAGACTCCATGATATTTTTTCTGGTGAAAAAGGAGTGAAGAAGCTATGGTAGTTGACCTGAATGCATGCTTAGATAATGTCCACATGTGTTTTAATCAGATCCTGAATTCATATTTTGAAATAAGATGCAGAGATTACATTATTAATAGCTGAGTGCTTTAAACACCAAGTATTTGTACATATCCATCAAGAAGTCCCTTGCTGAGAGGTACCTTCTTGTAATTAACAAGATATTTGCATGAGAAATCTGGTGGTTTGCCAGGAGAAGCCAAGTCTGCCATGTGATACAGAGGCATTGCTTTGATAAACTGTAAAAAGTTTTCAAATAACACTAAAAAAAACACAGCTGGAAGATGTTTATGGTACCTTCCTCTGGGCAAGATCGCTGGCTTTTTAAACACAGCTTTAAAGTATTTACCTTCACCTTTATCTTGCATTTAACACTCAACAGCAAATTAAATTTTGCTGTAAAGTGCAGTGCTGTGCCAAGTATTCAAAATTTAAGATCTATGGGGTGAATAGTTCTTTTTATAGATTCCCCTGCTCCCCCCCCACCCCATGCCCCCTTGAATCTTTACAATAATAAAAAGCTTGTGGGATTTACAAGACGTTAAGAGGCAGAGGCTACTTTGAACTTGAGCAAGGAGGGCTATGTTGCCTGTTTTTTCAGCTGTACTTTGCAAAGGTACATCTGAACTATATTTATGCACAGTCCTTGTATAAATTTTATCTGAAGAAAAATGATTTATTGAGATATTCTGTTTGAATTTCATAGAACTCTTGTTTTATGTAAACATTGGATTTAACACTGGTTTTAAGTACAATTTTGTGTGTTGAAAAAACAAGGTTTATTAGTTATAGTATAGTAAGCCTAGTTTAATGTTGTTCTACTGTTTCATTTACAAGCTAAGTTCAGTTTTCAATAATTATGCCTAATGTATATTGCTAAATGGGGGGTTTGTTCTGTCCTTTTCAAATCTTTTTCACTGTTCTCCAGCGCATTAAATCTGGCAGAGATGGCAGTGCACGCGGCCGCAGAGAAGGAAATGCTGCTGGTGGTAAGTACTTAATGCCTCTGTGTAAATACTAGATTTGTCATGAACCTAAAGAAAATATTTCTGCTTCAAGTGTCTGTAAAGCCGGCTTATGTTCTGAAACACACACAAATAGGTAATATGCAAGTACTTCACAAATTTGGTTTCATGCTTTTTGATTCTCTCACTGCTGTATGAAACCTCAATTAGTATAGCAGCATGCATTTGGTCTGAGATTTGTGCTTTATGTACAGATCTCAGTGGATTCCTAAAGCTAAATTTCTACTTCAGTACTGTGGACTTGTACATTTTTATCCCATTAACTTTGGCATATTTACTATAAGGAATTATTAATTACAACAAACTGGAACATGTAAACTATAAGAACCCAGGAATTCATTGTGTCTTTATGTAACATAGAGAAAAGGGAATGTTTTGCCCACCATCTGATCTATTACATTAGGTGCTTGATACAAGTTCAAGAGTCTATTTTGTGCAACCAACTCTGTATCAAGGAGAAGACACCTGTACTGTCTTGGAGCTGCTTCTTCCCCTTTTCCCAGCATGGCGGAGTTGAATCTTCCGTAGAGGAAAGCTCGCCCTCTGACTGCAATGTCTGTCTGCTCCTATAGATTTACAGTGCTAACTTACAGCACTACAGGGCTACTTTACTAAATGTAAAACTTAGCAATGTAAGCCTGGAAACTGGCCTGCTTTGGCTTCTCTGCACTAGGTAGTGTGCACATTGCGGAGCTGATGGTTTTTCCCTCCCATTATTAAATCCATGAAATGTTAGTAATGGTAAACCTCACTGTTCCCTGCTGCTGCTCTAAGGAAACTGGCAGACTTTGGGCTAATTCAGCCACCTAGAAAAAAAGTCCATTTTGACCCAAATAGGAAATGGTTTCTTTGTATTCTGTGTTTGATTTATCTTAATATTGGTGGGTCTCATGTAAAGCTATCCCTTATGAATTCGTGCCTCTCTTATCTTCCTTTTACAGAGAAATAATTTATGGAATGTTTTTTCTTATTTGGTATCTCTATTTCTCTACCTACGTAGCAGATGCTTTACTGTATTTATTCAATTCTGTAGGGTCATGAAAAGTCATGGAAATTACTAGTGTAATCTTAAAATGACCTCAGAATGTTATTACGCTTATGAGTGCAGCTTTCCTGGGTTCTTCAAGGGTTAAGAAGGAGTGTTGGATGCTTGAGAGAGAGCTCATTCGTTTTTCAGCTCAGTAGTTTCACTAGAGAAGTTTTAAATCATTTTTTGATATGTAGAAAATACACCATTTACCTAGGATTGAATGTTACCTGTTCTGGGCTTCAGGCCAAAGTAATTTGGACTAGATGATCTTTCGAGGTCCCTTCCAATCCCTGACATTCTGTAATTCTTGGGGTGAAATTCCTTATTTTGGTAACAGGGATGGAAACGTTTCTGGACTCTCCTTTGTTGCATCGGGCCCGTGATCAGGCAGGCAGCTGGAAGGGCCAGGAAAACAGGGGGGTGAGGCAGCATCAGTCCCTGCTTTTTGTCATAAAGTGAAGATCCACTTTAGCTTATAATAAATAGAACTGAAGAGCAGTATTGGTAGCAGGCAAGGGTGTTTGCAGCTGTGTGAAACGTTGCATCAGGCATACAGGGAAACAGCACAAAGGTTCTCGTTTCTTACAGCTATATTTTGTAATTATCCCTACCCTTGTTAGTGAAAAAAGGGCACGTTACCAGGAGAGAGCAGTCATTAATTTAGCAAAAGAGCAGACATTTAGGATGAGAATGTGAGGGTAAGCAGGGTCATCCAGAATTGACCTAGAACTTGTCCTATCAATAATTCTTAGATCATTGCTCAAGATTTTGTCAAATGCATGAATGAATGGGGGAAAAAAAACAGAGTTTGGGAACAAGTCTTTATAAAATCATGCTTGCGAAGTCTCTGTTATATAAATTGAGTGTCAAAGATCCAGCCTTTCTGGAAGTGACTCAGCAAACGAGCAGAGGTACAAAGAAGGTGCTGTATTGAGCCTGGAGTTAACTTGCTGCTGGGATTCCTAATTAAAAGTTAGAGTGAAATGTACGACTTACCTATGTTTTTAGAAGGAGTCAAAGGCATTACACGTTTTTTTAACTAGTAATGTTGGCTCTGGGGAACCTTATCAGTGAAGAAGCTGCACACTCACAGCAACAGCTGTTAAGGACTATGTTGTAGTGGGTCTGCTTTTTACTGAGGATGACTGAGAGAAACCTGAAGACCCAAACTTATTGTAGGCAATATTAGGCATAATTCACCTGGGTTATGAGTCTGTTTTTGCAGTGTAAGAAGCTTTTGTACGTGGCCTGTGTGAAGACCCATATGGAATATAAAGGCAGGTTATTTTATTTCAGAATCTTAGTACAATTTTGGTAAGTTAATGGCTTCAAAATAATTAAAAAAAAGAAACGTTTGTATACATTTTAGGATTGATATTTTTTCCAGTGGTGTTGCCAAAACCAAAAGGGATCGTTTTCCTGCACTGTATGAGGGATTTGCCATCATTACTGAACCCAGTGAAGCATGGAATCCTCCCTAGTTTAGTACTTACTAGCTAAATTAAACTAATTAGTAGCTAAATGAAGCATGTACATTCTGAATATTTTAGGTGGCATTCCTAACAGCATTTTGTCCCTATATAGTTATTTATATTAGGACCATTAATAATTGAAGCTTCATTGTTTTAGGAAACATGGTCTGTGTTAAAGAGGAAGCTAAGAGGAGAGAGAACTAAGTCATCAGGGTTTGTACTGAGCAGGACACCTACTACTTTGCCAGTATAAGTTAAAAAAGAAAGTGCATGACATGCACCAAAGCATAATTTGAAGAATGTGTTTAATGTTTGCATGAATTGTAGACAGAATGGAAAAAAGACCAAGAAAAGGGACATCTATATCAGTTTCAGTTAAGCTACTTTTGTTTGGGAAAGGATAAGCATTAAATCTGAAATGCTTCCCCAAATTGAACACATTTGTTCACTATTATTTATAAAAAGTGAAATTTTCTTCTCTCCATAAATATCAGATTTATGATTTTCACTCTTCTTGATTCATGTTGGAAGCAGATGGCATTGCTACACTCCCATAAAATTCTTTTTCATTTAAAAAAAGAGAGGAAAATAAACGAACAACAAAACAAACAAAAACCCCTGAAAACCTGCAGGGAGCTAACAGTACAGCTGAGTTCTCAAATATTTCCTTTTCAAAAAGCTTTTCTTGTTTTCATATTCAAATTCTTGTGTTTTGCAGAGTTGTGGTACTAGCATCCAGAATTTGGAAGTGAGGAACATTGTGGGTTTTTACTACCCTAAAATAGTTTTACTGTTGAATAGCATAAGGCCTTTCATAGATAAGGGAGAGTCTGACCTTAAGGAGTACATGACTGTAGCAGTGTGTTTACCTGGTCTCTGCAGTTGCGCTGCTCCCTGAGGGGGGAATTTTGTGCTGGCCGAGAGGAGCCATGCAGTCTGAGCCATGCAGTCTCGGGTAGGAGCCCAAAGAAGCAGTGTTGAATTCAGAAGATGAAAGGCTGAGCACTCTGCATTTCCTCGTTACCTGAGCCTATCCAGATGAATTTGGGAAGGAAATGGTGAAAGAATACATTACTTTTTCCCTTTTTCTTTTCAGCTGTGATTATGTCAGTGGCAAAAGGGGTTTATGCCTCCCAAACCAACATCCCATATTCAAACACCCTTTACCAGCACATAGAGATCTCCTCATATAATATGCAAACACATTATAGATGTTAGGGCAATAAGCATCCCTAATAATTGAGGCAGGAGATTCTTCTGTTATCCTGCATCCAGGACTTCATGATCACTTACTTTCTGCAGTTTGTGTGCCTGTTGATGCCTCATTAATTACAAAACGGATGGTTCCCTCGGTTGTGTGTACAAAAAAAACCCAAACAAACACAGACCCAACTCTTTCTTCTTATAAATAGGGAAAATTATTGACTGAAGAGAACATTTTCATCTGTTTTCTGCCTCTGAACCCACTTAAGCTAACTTAACTGACATGCCAGAAACAATTTTCATTCCACAGAATTTCAAATCAAAGTGAACTGCAGAGCAGTTACAAATTGCGTGTTTCCCATGTCAATTCTCAGTTTTAATGTAATATTTTACCTGCTACACTGAACTTACTGCTCTCTTTGGTCAACTGAAAACAAAGCCATCTCTCCATACAAAAGATGCATCTAAATACATTCTGGATTTAGTGAAGGATCTGTAGTCCTTAAAAGCCAGCTTTGCACTTGGTTACATAAACATTTTCCTGAGGAGGTAGATTTCCAAACCGCCCTACGCTTTCATACCATTTTCCTGATGAGTAAAATGGTCCTAAAAACTAATTTCTGTCCTTCTGAAGGATAGTGCTACTGAAGGGATTTCTGCTGCAGTGGTCTCATCACTGTAATTGCAACTAATGAGAGTTCTTTAAATATAAACCAGTGGATTTTATGTGTTGAAGTGATATGCAGATATCTTGCTAAGTAGGAAGTTCAGAAACACAAAGATTTACAATCTATCTTTTCTGCTAGATATCACTGCTTTAAATAGGATTATTCCAAAATACAATTAATTTTTGCAGGATATTGCTTTATTCATTATTTTGCCATGTAAAATTAACCAATTTTTTAAAGTGAGATTCCTTTTTAAAATCTTATGTGAAGGAATTAGTTTAAATTAGTTCTTGTATGGAAGTTGAAGAAATACAAATGAACAGAACATGTTATACTTATAACATAACAATTTAATTAAGTGTCAAGGATATAATATTATGGGCATGACTTCTGAAAAGATGAGAGGATTGAATGCTTTGTAACAGGTATCAGTATGTAGCATATGTTACTTACGTCTTTATGTGCATAGCTCCCAGTTAATGCTACTGCACACAAACTGGGGGGAAGATAATGTCAACACAATAATCCAGGTCTCAAGTATAACCATTTTACAGAGTAAATGTATTTGTAATTCAGATTTTGAAAATATCTTGACCAACTCTGCTTAAAGAGTTTCTGTTGCTTTTTAGAGCTGAAGTCTGGAGCCGTGTTCCTGCAGTCAGTTTGTGCTGTGTCCACATCATCAGCCCAGAGTGAATACGCTGGGGCTGGCTTCTGCCTGAGCTGCAGTAATAACATACCTTTTAAATAAAAGTACCATAATGAGCACGTATTGCTGGTATTTATAATGAGTATATATTAATTGCAGAAAGGTTTCCTTGAAGACAGAGAACAATCTGGTTCAGCACTGCTCTTCCATTATTCAAAACCTTTATTTAATGAGGAGCGTGTGTTTGTGCAGTTACTGGAGTAATGCAGAGAGAATTCATTTGCAGTTTGAGAAATGTCTACCCGTTGTCCTTTGATGGCAAGTGCAATCAGACAGATGATAACGCTCAAAGCTGTACTATTAGAGAAGAACTCTACAAAAAATCCTTTCATCCAGAGTTTCTATTATTATTCTTTGTCCCCATGTTACCTTTAGTTTTTTTCTGTGTATTACTTAAGAGAAAATTAGT
This sequence comes from Jacana jacana, assembly GCA_013400555.1. Taxonomy (NCBI): domain Eukaryota; kingdom Metazoa; phylum Chordata; class Aves; order Charadriiformes; family Jacanidae; genus Jacana; species Jacana jacana. The sequence goes on from VZTM01008675.1 coordinate 101,467, forward strand.
TTAATTCCCATAATCCAAAGGCTGGAATGTGCCTAAAATCTGCAGCCAAATATACATATATATACTGAATAAAAACATATAGATGATTTAGCTGCAAAAAAACCTACAAAAAGTAATTTCAAGATGAAGTTTAAACTTCTGGCAGATCATGTTATATGGTCAGCAGAATTTTTAATAGCTGCTGTTTTGGCAGCCAAATCCTGTATCCCATGGCAGGGTGTCAAGAAAAGCCTTACCCCAAGTGGCTCTACAGTTAGGATATTCCTCCTGAAGGATGGAGCTGTGGGTTTGAACTCCCTCAAGGGAAGGCAGGCATTGAAGCCAGATCTCTCACTCCCTGAGCTGCTGCCTGACATCTCTGTGTAAGGTAAATGGTGTCAACCACCTCTTATTCTCTTCCAGATGTACTTTAAAATGAAAGACGCTGCTCTTGCACGTTTTCAGGTGTGCTCAGAGCATAGTGTAGTCTGTGGAGACTTGAGGTGGGTTTACATATTAGCTTAATTTAAACTAACTGTGAGCTGCTACCACAAGAGATGTTAACCTTTCTTCCACTCTTGCTGTAGATGCAATGGTCACATAGAGGTAAGGTGAGCTGCTTTACTTTCCTGGGCCACTTGAGAAAAAGTTTTCAGTAGGTTAGTTGTATCAGTAACCTGCTCCAGCACTCCTGCTACTAATTGCCAGCACATGAAGGGGGATGAGATGCAGGGCAGAAAGGGCAGGATGCTCCTTTCTGTGGCAAGGTGGAGCTAGATCAGTAGGTTCAGAGTAAATGAAAGGTGCAACTCTTTATCTCAGGTTGTTACAGATTCAGAAATTTCACAGGGGCTCAAGGGAAGCCTGAACAAGTTCTTCGAGTCAATCAATCCATTGTTAAATATCAAGAGCCGCCCCCTCCCCCCAAACACATATTTGATTTATTGTTGGAGGCTAGGAGATTATTCTTTGAGGGCTAATTGTTGGAGGCTAGGAGATTATTCTTTGAGGGCTACTGTATATGCTTACTGTATTTATGATGCTCTTCCCTAAGTATCTTACCTGTGTTTTTTGTATGGATAATAGGCCAGTTTAGATCATAGTTCCTGCCTTTTGCATCTCTTTTCTACTTCTTCCAACTTTATTCTTTATTTTGTAAATTACTCTGTCCCTACTCCTATCCTACTCTTTTTCTCCCTGTTAAACATTTTCTGGTCTTCTCTGAACTGTCCTCAAAATGTTTTCATCCACGACATCTTTGAAGCTCAGCACTCACTTCCTTGTTACTCAGGCCTAGTCAAAAGCCCACTGAAGTCAAGAGGTGGCTCTTTGTAATTTCACAGCCCTTTGGTTGAGCCTCCCCAGTCAAAACCCTTGATTCCTTTTTCTTTCTCCAAATCTTCCATGAAACCTGTCAGTGAGAATAGACCCAAGGGAGGCTGATGTACATGAAAATAGATTTTCCTTGCTTTGAAGTCTCAGCAGTAACCTGTGTCTCGTAAACTTAGTAACTGTTTTGTGCGTGACTGTGTAGATCTTTCTTGGAGGAGAAACATTATCATCCAGTTGAGGGCTGAGTAAACTGAAGCCTGCAGTAGCATTTATAGAGAAATAAAGGTTTGTCATCTTTGTGGAAGTTGCTGGAGTTGGGGTTTTTTAGTACAATATTTATAAAAAGAATAGTTCTAGTAAATAAGACAATGGAAATGTGTCACCAAGTCCAGACTTCATAACTAACGTTTGCTGAATGAAAGCCATTTTTCCTTCTCACAGATGGAGAACTTTTAATAACAACATTGTTTTGTGTTGTAAATGTGCATGTTTGTATTTGGCTGCATGGTGTGTCCTGCCTTGTAACTTTACCAAGCCAAACATGAAACGTTTTCTCCTAGGAGAAAAAAAATGCATAAAAATTTGTTGTAGCAGACAAGATTGAAAGCTTGCCATGAATGTGAAAAAGAGATTCAGAGGTGAACAGAATATTTAAAATGTCTGGAATACTGCTGTGGCAAGAGAATGTTAATCTGATGTTGTCTGGGCACGAGGCAGCCCTCGGAGCCGACACATTCCTTGGGGCCCTGCTGCAAACTGAGCTGCCAGCACAGTGTTTACAGCAGGATGCGGGGCCAGGACGGTCTGTATACATGAACTGTGCCTGCCTGCCATGCAGACAGCACATGCCCGTTACACTCTTCTAATTAAAAGCAAAGTTAGTCTGTTATTTAACCTTGACAGTATGGAACAGGTGGATCAAGCTAATATATTAGTAAGCACACAGACATATGAAATGTCCCTGTACATCCTGACAGTGCTTATATTTATCATGCTTATTTTAACTCCAAAATGTGACTGTAATTTATAAGCAACTGAAATGTCAGCATTTGAAACAGAAATATTTTAATGTGTTTACTCCAAGGTAAATAAGGCTGACCATAGATTATTTTTTTAAAATTAAAACGTGTGTGGACACAGTGTCCGTTATGTTTTAATGACCACTATTACAACTGTGTACTGTACCCATCATGAAAAGATGGTTTCATCTAAATCTTGTTTGACAGACAGTAGCTGAATTTATTTTGTTCTTGTATCATGATTTCACAGCACATAACAGCATGTTACTTGTCTTCAACTGTTTTTTTTTTCCTTTTTTTTTATTCCCAGATAGCGGTGGTACCAAAGGGGAAAGATTGAGTGCCAAACTAAAAGCTTTGCCTGGGACAAGTGAACCCTATGAAAGCAGCAGCAGTAAAGAAATAGGCAAGTGGACATCTTGTATCTTCTTACTTTCCTGGCCCTTAAAGACAGGGGAGGTAGAAAAAATAAGTTATTGGAAGAGCACGTAAAATTACACATCAAGAAAACCTTTTCCTCATGAAATAAATGTGAAGAATGGCTTTAGCTTCATTGTTCAGAGCTCACTATGAAGTAATCGTACAGTAAGAAATATGGCTCATGTAAATATTTATTACTTTTGATATCTCTCCGCTGCATCCTTTAGTCAGATTTTGTAGTTCTGCAGTCATAAGTTCTTTACTAAGACTGACTTTTCAGAGAGGTTTAAAAACCCAAATCTGTGTGGCCTGTGGTACTTCTTAAAATGTCCTTCCTTAACCAACTCATCAGTCTTGCTGTTCCATGTACTTTTCCAGAGTCTATTACTCACTTAATGAGTGTAATAAAATAAAGAAAAAAATATTAAAAAAAAAAATGGAAAAGGATAAAAAAAAGCTTCTGTCACCAGCACTCAGGTACTTCACTTGTGTGCTATACCTCGCTGCCTGAACGCGGTATCTTGTTCTCCTCGGGTGCTCAGTTACTCTCTGGTCTGCCTGTCAAGGCACTGGACAGGTGGGTAATGTGAAAACCCACGCTTGTGTTTGATTCTGCACGTTTGAAACAGCTAAAGTCACTTCTGGGCAATTGTTTCAAATGTATTTATTTAAACCCTAGATGCCTCCTACGTAGATCCACTTGGCCCACAAGCAGAAAGACCAAAGACGGCAGCAAGAAAAAGAGCTGAGGAAGATAACTTTGCTGATGAAGAAATAGGAGAGGATTTGCTTCCAGAATAGCATACAGTCCACTCACAGTATTTAATCCTTTTCAAAGTTCTAGCGGAAAAACTTTTGTCCATGATGATTGGATTTTGATAAAATATTTGTGGAATGCTTTGGCTATGTGGTATCTGATATTAAAAACATGGATTGGAAGTTGCAGGGTTTTTATAATTGATTTTTTTAAAAAGTGCTGAGGTTATTTTAGTCATGCATAAAAGCTGCACAGGAATTCAGATTCATTGCAAACTATCAATGTGTAAAGCTTTTGCTTTCAGGGTTACGTCTGGTGATATGAAACACAGCAGCCTGTAAAATTTCACCTTGTGATGTGAAACACATCAAAACAATGTCATAAGGCTTAAGGTGCCATATCCCTCATCCAAAGCCAGAATTCACTCAAGGCCTGTGAACTGACTTTCTGAAAATGTTGGATATGACCTTGGTCATCTTTAAGGCCTCAGTTCCACAAAGTACTTCAACACTGATACTGAAGAGAGCATCTTCACTTTGGTCTATGTTTAGCTGAATTAGGGTCATTTTGAAGTCTCTTGGCGACCTCCTAGGTGTTTTTGCAATTACAAAGAGGAGGGTGGGGTTTTTTTATTATTTCCATTTTGAATGGGCAGTGGGCGGGGTTTCAGTCTAGTTTGTTCAGGATTGCTAATTCACTTCAGCTTTTGAATCTCACGTTGAAGATTGTGGCACTGACTACACAGAGGAAGCTTTCTGCAGCCTAGGTTGATTATGTGCAAGGATGTAGGCTACAGAAATGGTAATTTTACTCATGTTTGATATGACGTCATTGAGATATGTTAAATAGGAACATGAGGTTCCTAATTTATATCACTTCTCAGAGGTGAAAATACTAGTCAGGTGTTCAGAATTTCCTTCTACAGGATGGAAAAGAGCATGAGAAGGAAGTGGGTGCCACCTGTCTTATTGCTGCAAGTCTTTCCCCTACTGCAGTTCTTCCTGAGCAGCACAACAGAGAACAGTAGTTCTTTCTGTCAGTCTTACAGTTTAGGAAGACCTGGACCTCCAGTATGCAACGTACCAGGCAGGAGCAGCATTTTCAGCTACAGATTGCAGTGGAATGAGGTATCTGACTAATCACAATGAGAGAAACTGTTTGGGACCGTGGCCAGGAGCATAGACAAACCTGTGAAACAGTGCAAAGGAGAAGACAGGCAAGAGGGTATGGTTTTAAACTGAAAGAGGGTAGATTTAGAGCAGATATTAGAAAGAAACTCTTTGTTCTGAGGTTGGTGAGACACTGGAACAGGCTTCCCAGTGAAGTTGTGGATGCCCCATCACTGGAAGTATTCATTCAAGACCAGCTTGGATGGGCCTCTGAGCAACCTGCTCTCGTGGGAGGTGTCCCTTCCTGTGGCAGAGGAGTTGGAACTAGATGATCTTTAAGATCCCTTCCAACTCTAACCATTCTATGAAGATACTGACACAGTCTCCTAAGAAAACCATTTGAGTAGAGCATCTAATCAAACATTGCAGTTGCATAGACATGTCCATAACAAAGTGGTATGAATTACCAGTAATTTGGAATATGGTTCCCAACTTCATCCATAGAAACACTCCTGTGGATATCAGAGAGATTTTGATCAACAACAGTTTCTGGTTCAGTTTGTCCAGATGCCTCATGGTGTGTTCTGTAAAATTCTGTATTTTACAAACAGAATTGCATTTTTGTTCTATTCCTGCACAAACTCCCAGGAAGTTCTGGAATGTGTTGTCTCCTATAGTAAGAGGATCTGATTATACAATACTCCAGGTTATGATTTATTTGCATGTTATTTTATTTTGCAAGCACAGTTGAGCTTGTTCTGAACTGACAGAAGGCCACGTGACCCAGCTCCAACACTGCAAGAGTCAAGTCCTACTGACAGTCAAAATGATTTAGCCCAGGTTCACCTATTCCAAAATCACACTAACTATGGCTGTGTCTCTACTAGAATTGCAACATTGCCAGGACAGGCCGAGAGCAGAGGAGCTGTTGTATCACCATCCATACTGTCAGCCCACTCCCTGGTACAGTTTTGGCTTGTGACTATTAACAATTTCCCAGAAAATTCCTTTGTGTGACCCAAAGGTTAGCCCAGGCCAGGAACCTTTCTTCATGAGCAGCTTCAGTGCAGCCTCCTCCTGCTCTGTGTGAGGGCACACGGGATATGATGTGCCACCTGGACTCAAGGCTGGACAGTGATCCCTAATGGGGACCAATGTAACTGGAGTCTGTTCGGGAAAAAGAAGCTGTGTGCATGGCTTAGTGCTATGTCAGCATGTTGTTGGATGGCCTCCAGCTATTGGTAGGTGAAAACACTTGCATGATTCAGGCAGCTCAGGTCTTGAAGGAAGCATCACCATGCCAGTGGAGTACTGTGTATAAAATAATTACCTGGGTTATAGGTGATTATTTTGCTATGTTGATGTCCTGGGGTTAGCTTGGTTGGCATTTGGCTCAAGTGCAATGTGAGCTGTGTTCCCTGCTGCCCTCAGTCCTGTGGTAGGTCTCAGAAAAAGGCAGGAGTGGAAACACTGCATGAGCTAAATGCAAGTACTATAAAATAAAGTCTGTGAGGGACAAGGGGCCCCAGAAAGATGATTAATATTTAAGGATCACCTCCCTGAGTTCAGGTGAGTTGCATCCTAATGAAGAAGTCAGGGGAAAAAGCCAGAAAGCCTGCACAGATGCAGAAGGAACTCCTGGACGAACTCAGACTCAAAAAGGAAGCCTACAGGGGGTGGAAGCAAGGACAGGGAGCCTGGGAGGAATACAGAGAAATTATCCAAGCATCCAGGCATCGGGTTAGAAAGGGTAAAGCCCAGGTAGAATTAAATCTGGCCAGAGATATCAAGGGCGACAAGAAAGGCTTCTATAGGTATGTTGGTGACAAAAGAACTAGGGAAAATGTGGGCCCTCTCCAGAAGGAAATGGGAGACATGGTTACTCGGGATATGGAGAAGGCTAAGGTACTCAATTACGTTTTTGCCTCAGTCTTTACTGGTGAGGGCTCTACCCACACTGCCCAAGTCAGAGAAGGCAAAGGCAGGGACCAGGAGAATGAGGAACTGCCCACTGTAGGAGAAGACCGGGTTTGAAACCATCTGAGGAACCTGAAATTGCACAATTCCATGGGACCTGATGAGATTCATCTCTGGGTCCTGAGGGAACTGGTGGATGAAGTTACTAAGCCACTATCCGCCATATTTGAAAAAGTTGAAAAGTCATGGCAGTCTGGTGGAGTTCCCACTAACTGGAAAAGGGGAAACATAACCCCGAATTTTAAAAACGTAAGAAAGGAAGATCCAGGGAACTACAGGCCAATCAGTTTTACTTATGTCCAGCAAGATCATGGAGCAGATCCTCCTGGAATCTCTGCTGAGGGACATGGAAAATAAGGGGGTGATTGGTGACAGCTAATATAGCTTTACCAAGCAAATTGTGCCTGTTAAATTTGGTGGCCTTCTATAATGACATTGCAGCATTGATGGATAAGGGGAGAGCAACTGACATCATCTACCTGGACTTGTGCTAAGCATTTGACACTGTCCTGCACAACATCCTTGTCTCCAAGTTGAAGAGACATGGTTTTGACAAATGGACCACTTGGTGGAGAAAGAATTGGTTGGACGGTCAAACTGAAAGAATCAATGGCTCAATGACTCAGTGTCAAGCAGTGACAAGTGATGTTCCTCCATGGTCAGTACTGGGACAGGCGCTGTTAACATCTTTGTTGGCAACATGGACAGTGGGATTGAGTGCACCCTCATCAGGTTTGCTGGTGACGCCAAGCTGTGTGGAGCTGTCGACATGCTGGAGGGACAGGATGCCATCCAAGACAGGCTCAAGAGATGGGCCTGTGCAAACCTCATGAAGTTCAACCAAGCCAAGTGTAAGGTCCTACATTTGGGTCAGGGTAATCCCAAGCACAAATACAGGCTGGGTGGGGAATGGATTGAGAGCAGCCTGAAGAGAAGGACTTGGGGCTCTTGATGGATGAGAAGCTTAACATGAGCTGGCAATGTGTGCTGGCAGCCCAGAAAGCCAACCACATTTTGGGGTGCATCAAAAGTGTGGCCAGCATGTCTAGGGAGGTGATTCTCCCCCTCTAATCTGCTCTGGTCAGACCCCACCTGGAGTACTGCACCCAGCTGTAGAGTCTTCATCCTAAGAACATGGACCTGTTAGAGTGAGTCCAGAGGAGGGCCATGAAGATGATCAGAGGGCTGGAGCACCTCTCCTATGAAGACAGGCTGAGAGAGTTGTGGTTGTTCAGTCTGGAGAAGAGAAAGTTCCAGGGGACACCTGATTATAGCTGCCTTCCAGTACCTAAATGGGGCCTACAGGAAAGATGGGGAGAGACTTTGTATCAGAGAGTGTAGCAATAGGATGAGGGGTAACAGTTTTAAAATGAAAGAGGGGAGATTTAGATCAGATATGAGGAAGAAATTCTTTACTGTGAGCATGGTGAGACACTGGAACAGGTTGCCCAGAGAAGCAGTGGATGCCCCATCCCTAGAGGTGTTCAAGGCCAGATTGGATGAGGCTTTGAGCAACCTGGTCTAGTGGGAGGTGTCCCTGCCCATGGCAGGGGATTGGAACTTGATGATCTTCAGGGTCCCTTCCATCTCTAACTATTTTAGGATTCTATGATTCTAAATAATTCTACCTTCGGCCCAGAAATTCAAGCAGAAACATTTAGTCAAGTTTGTTTGTTCCTCAGGGCTCAGTATTGG
>VZTM01008675.1:114811-131187 GCA_013400555.1 Jacana jacana
GCCGGCCGGCCGGCGACAAGAGGTTCCGGCTCCCCGTCAACCTGCGCAGCGCCTCGCCCTGGGCCTACAGGTGAGTGCGGGGCACCGGGCGGCGGGAGGAGGCGGGAGGTAGGGGGTATCCTAAGGGGCGAAGCGGTGCCGGGGTGACGGCGGGCTGAGGAGAGCCGTTTCCCCTGTGCCTGCCCCGGGGTGTCGCCGCCTTCCCCTGAGGTGGGTGCGGGAGGCGCTGGTACTGAGGAGATGGCCGCGGCCCCTCGCAGCAACCTGACGGAAAGGTAGACGTATAAATAGGCAGGTATGAGGTAAATATGTTAGAAAAAAATCCCCACCATCGTATGAGGTGTATGTTTGAGGGGTAGAAAGGGGAATGAAAAATAAGCGAGGTGGAGCAGGCTCACACTGCCCCAGGAGCACAGAACACCCCACAAAAAGTCACTGTGGGAAACTGTCACACGTCGAGTTTGCTCAGAAGAGCCTCAGCAAAGCACTGTCACCGAGAAAGGCCCTTGTGACTTTGTAGCAGTCCCACGGGGGCTCAGATGCTTTCCCTGAGATGGGACTCCAGGCACTGAGCTTGCTGGTCTCCGAAACGCAGGAGAAGTACAGTGTGTGTCCTGGTCACGTACCAGCAGAGCCGCATCCTCACGTACCCCGCTATGAACGCTGCCAGGGGCTTGCTGTCGGCTTTGCTGTGGGAGCATGGGCGAGGAACAAGTGCTGCCATTTTCTGCATCCCTGTTTTCAACCTACGCTTTGCAAACCCCCCACCCCTGAGGTGGAACGGGGGCTGACAGACTTTTTAAGAGAGCACGGAGATAACTGAGTAAAGTAAGTCCGGTTTTCGGCTGGTTGATACATAACACGAGGGTCTGCACTTCTGCAGGGAGCTCTGGCAAAACTTGCAAACCACTGATCGAGAACACTAACATGACAGTCTCACAAACGAGTCTTACGGTAGCTTGGTCTGAATAAGACTGGCAGAATTGGGTTCTCTGTTTTCAGTAAAGACACTGCAGACACTGGAAAACTAAAACACGGACAATCTTAGAGGGAGCTGACTTTCTTGCTTCTTTCTGTCCATTACCCTTCATATATACCTTCATGCAATTACTGTGTTCAGCGAACTTAAAATATCTCCTTGTTAGTGATCTCCAATAAACATTCGTTTTGTGGCATGATTTTTGCCCGCTTTTAGTTTAAGTAATCCTACTCAGAGAAAAATGGTTTATTTGCTCAATAAGCCTTTCATAAACAAAGTATTTTTAGACATAGTATTTTTAGTAATGCATTTTCTGTAAGCAGACTGAGGGCTTTTTAAGCTACCTAAGCGGGCAAAAAGCAAGGATGCTGAATGGAACACCTACCAGTAGGCTCAGATATTTTGTGTGTTGGTTTAGCCAAATACTACTGCTATCTGAAAATTGTTCTCCTCATCTGAAAACAGTGCCTTCCGTGCTTGTTGGGCAGATACTTATTTTCAGTTGGAGCTCCTCATAGGCTTACTTCTTAGCAGAGAACCAGCTGGTATTTGGGGCCTGGCTCACAAAAAGTTTATTAAGAAACTGTAAATCCACAGTACTTTTCATCAAGATCTTTTCAAACAGACCCCTGACCATTCACATACAAGTAACTTGATGACATCTCCAAGGTAAATATTTTAAAAGATAGTGGGGGAAAAAGTATTACACTGTCAAAAGCAGAATCTAACATTTTCTTGAGGTAGAAATTGTTTCTCGAGGGTGCAGAGGTCTGAGTACACAGTCTAGTTAACTGATCTCATTTACAGCTTTTTTTCTCAATCCCATTTTTATTGTGCTATTAGTGTGGAATGAGACAGCAACCAGCATTGAAAGATGTGTAACGAAAGTGTAAAATATAAAATTGCTCATTATGAACAGTCACATGCATTTGCTATTACAACCTGCTATTTCATTTCATCTGAAGCCGGATAAAAGCATCCTGGAGATCTGGCCTGGTCTGTGGTGTTCACCCAGTTACCCTGGAAGCCAGCTCCCAGATCCCATTAGAGCTAACGTGTATCTTTAGAAGGGACATGCAGCCCTCTGTTAAATATTCCAAGTAATGGCACATTACATCTTGTCCACGTTAACCAATTCCACTCATAGTATCCCAGCAATTTCTTCTCCATGTCAGGGGTGTTATTCTGAAAACCTGTGTACAACTCTGTTCTCTAACACAGAACCTTCTTGATAAGCCTACTTACATTTACTTCTTTTAATCTTTCCTTGCGAGTCGCTCCCCTTTACTTGTCTTGCCAAGATTGATTGCTGCCTTTGAATCACCAGAGTTGTCCTAGAAGTGAATGCCCAAAAATTAAGTCACTGTAGGCAGCCCCGTGTTGTACACCCTGACAGGACACCACTTAAAGCATGAATTTCACTCTTTGAAACTTGAATCAAGATTCCTGCCCCATTTCAGCACGTCCCACAGACATCTCATCATGCAACTTCTTTTCTGACCCAAAAGAGTTACAGTGCAATTGATTTCTGCTCTGTGCACAAAGGGTCTTTTTTTTTCTTTTTACTTTATTTTTGTGACCTGCATTTTACTGTCTGAGATGCTTCATGCAGTTTCTCTGTCTTCATTGGTGTTGCAGCGGTTCCCATTGTTACCATCTGCAGATTTCATCACCATACTGTTTATACTCCTTATTGCAGGTCATTAATAATAAAGATATTAAGTCTGGCTCTACTTACCTTCCCCTGCATATCTCCCTAGGCACCTGTTCCCAGCTGTTTAACATGGCTTCTTCTAATTCTTTTGCTCACATGACCATGCAGTTCAAGTCAACTGATTGTTTTTCATATCAACATTTGTGAGAAAGAATCAAATATATTACTTAGAGATCTGTGTATAGCATTCGCCCTTACTGCATCACATAGATCCAAGTTTGTCATTCTGTTTAGTGTGGAAGAATTAGGTTTGATTGCTTCAAAGCATGGGTAATCTTTGTGTGGCTTGTCTTTGGCTTGTCTTTGTTCTGTGCTTACTATTTATTTTTCTATTACTTGGTCTTTAATTTGGTTATACAAAAATCAAGACTTACATCATTTTTGGCTTGCCACAACCCAGAGATACAGGAGTTGCACATGGATTGCACAACAGATCCATCTGGTCTACGATCCTGCTGCTGGCAGCAACCAGCAGTTGGTATTTGAGGCAAAAGTTAGGGGAAAAAATATTATTTCAACTGCCTGATACTGAAATTCCATCCTGATGGCCACAGGAGATCAGTATATAACTCAGGGCACAGAGTTCAATCACACAAATCGCTCTTTGCAGAGCTGTAAAGAGGCAGCAGAGTTCCCCGAAGGCAGTCGAGTGCTGTGAAATCTTGAGCATACTGGATTTGCTCAGCACTTCAGGAAGTTGGTCTAAAAACTATCCAGATTTTTTTTTTTAAATAGAGCCAGGAGAAACTCTGCCATGAAATCATCATGCCTTGAAATCATCAGGTTGATCACGTGCCAGTTTGTGACATTTGTCCAGGAGCTGCTTGTCCTTTGTAGCAGCATTACACGGACAGTGACTGAAATCCAGAAAGCCTGCTTCTACAAGGAGTTACTGGCACAGGCCGTGGACCTTGGCTACTGCTATGGTTCCCAGCTGCTTCACAGGAATTAGTGATAGGGGTTGTCTGTGGATCCCTGCTGACAGCACAGGATGGTGAATCTTTCCCAATGCAAGCTCTGCTCCAGAGATACACACACAAGTTGCTCTTGGACATGAGCCATTAGAAAAAAGATTAATTTTAAATGCATGCCTAAATATTTGCAGGGGCTGATCCTAAAGCTCAGAGTAATGGTTGAAAAATCTGACCCCACTGAAGTCAACAGTGCATTTGCAGGTACTGCTGATTTGTGATTCCATTCATGGTGCTGCAGAGCATGGGTGCTGTTTGTTGGTCTGCTCTATGTACTGGCTCTACTTTTATTCACGTTTGTCTTAAGGTTATAATAGCATTCATAACTACTTTGCAGGAATACATTCAGAGTCTTCTGCATGCACACTTCTGCATGAATTTAGAAAAACTGATGTGTATTCAAGAAGTCATGGCTTCTGTGTCTGTCTTGGGGGCTTAATCCTGCATTTACTAAGGGTTCATTTACAGAGCTTGAATTTTATTGTCAGCATTGATCTGATAGTGAAATCCCGTGTTAGTTAGTCCCTCTCTCAAACATTGAACATCTTGGTTTTTCTGCTTTTCAAAAACCAGTTTTCAAAAACCTTGGTTTAGTGCTCATCTACATAAAAACCTAATAAAACTAATACAGGCAAGCCTGTCCTTACCGGTAAAAGCCAAGCTTGTCTGCAATGCTTTTGAAAAACAGTCATACAAGAGGACTTTCCTTTAAGTAATACCCCAATGATTGTGAAGATCCTTATCCAAGACATTTTCCAGGATTTAACCTTACCATGTGGCAGTGTGCATACCCCAAAGGAGCAGCCGAGGGAGGACGTACAAGGGGAGGCAGAACTGTGGTCCTTTTTCTTTGAGTGCGTGTTCTTTACAACTCTTTAGCACATCACCGTTAGCACTGTTTTATGCGAGCTCTGTACTTACATCCCGTACATAGCACAAACTAAGCCTAATGTGAACAAAAGAACACCTGCTATATAAATGCCCTGCCAAGAGGGGGAAAAAAAGTTGTTAGCTCTTAATCCTGTAAGTATTTCAGGGTGCAAAGTAAAGGGATGATGACCTGCTTATTAGACTTCTGATAACATCCAGCTGTTAGCCTAGTGCTAACAGTGATTTTCTGATGAGGCAGCTGTGTCCGCCTGCCCCTGCACAGCATCTGACCCACTGGATTTAGAAGCTTGGAAACTATGAAGTGATAATATCATTAAAAATACTACATATGAAAGTAGCAGTACAGGACGAGACAGATTAAGTCTTTGCAAGAGTTTTACTTCTGACAGAAACTTTTCTCTTGAGTTTCCAGGCTTAGTACATAAATGGCAGGAAGTTTGTTTTTCACTGGGACCTCTCAAAGCACTCATAGGGTCATAAGGAAAAGCAGCCTAGAACTAGTCACACTTCATTAGCAGTTCCAGTTCAGTACAAACCTGCTTCTTGTTCCAACAGATGGAAACACAGCAGCTCGGCGTAGCTCACTTCTCCTGTCATCTGTAAATCAGGAGCGCTGGCTAGGCAGAGCTGGCCTGCATACCAGTAACCTGAGTGCACAGGACAAGGGCAACCTTCATCAAGCTGTCTAGTTCACACCAGTGGCCACAGCAGTTGACAAAAGGATGCAGGGGACACTTGGGAGCCAGTAGAAAGTTTTTTTTCTCTGGTTCTCGGCCACTCTTCCCAGATGCTTCTGTCGTGTCCACCCCAGCTTAGGTGCATCTTTCACCACTCACAGGAAAGAGTCAGTGGGAACGTGGGAGTATGCAATTTATCAACTTTAATTAACCTGATCAAGCATGTTTGCCCTGTTCTAGGAGAAGATATAAAACCATGACTTGTAGTACCTGGAGTAATGCAGATGCATCAAACTACAGCAGCTGAGGCTGTGGTCATTACATGCACAGAGTGATTGTGTCTCCTGTGAAGACAGGCTGAGAGAGTTGGGGTTGTTCAACCTGGAGAAGAGAAGGTTTCAGGGAGACCTTATAGCAGTCTGGAAGTATCTGAAGGGGGCCTACAAGAAGGCCACAGAGGAACATTTTAAAAGGTCATGTAGTGATAGGACAAGGGATAATGGTTTCAAACTGGAAGAGGGTAGGTTTAGATTAGATATCTGGATGAAATTCTTTACTGTGAGAGTAGTGAGACACTGGAACAGGTTACCCAGAGAAGTCACTGAGGACTTATCCTTGGAAATCATAGAATCATTCAGGTTGGAAGAGACCCTTGGGNGTTGCCCTCCTCTGCACTCGCCCCAGCACTTTGAGATCTCTCTTGTGCTGAGGTGCCCAGAACTGGACACAATGCTAAAGTTGTGGCCTCACCAGTGCTGAGTACAGGGGAACAATCACCTCCCTGCTTCTGCTGGTAATGCTCAAAGCCAGGTTGGATGGGGCTTTGAGGAACCTGGTCTAGTGGAAGGTGCAGGGGGGTTGGAACTAGATGGTCTTTAAGGTCCTTTCCAACCTAAACTATTCTATGATTCTGTAAAACAGAGGAAACGGGTCATACAGCTGCATTTGTAGAGCTAGGTTACTGGTGTTCATTGGCAGTTCAGACCTGAACCAGGCTGGATTGCCTAGAAAGATGAAAATAAGGCTTTAGTTATATGGCCCTTCTTAACAGGTTTGAGCTAAAGATGCAGAACCTTGTATATGACTCCAAAGTTTAGTGACATTTGAGTTCAGCATTTAATTTCAGGAGGCATTACTTACAAGCCTTCAGCCTTGAAGTTCCAATCTGCATGCAAATCCACACCTATATTTTGTATCCATCTTTGGGTTTGGATCCTCTTTGATTCCTTCCCACCCTCCCATGATGGAGGAGAGGTATCTACAGCAAACTTAGCAATACAAGATTATTTTTTTAATAGAAAGTAGAAAACCACACCACCCTTCCCCCAGAAACCTCATTTATACCTGCCTTTTGCCACATGAGAATTTAGAGGGGAAGTTCGTTGCAGACCACGATTCCAGTGACAGTGTTCTCTTGTTATTAGTGAATACTCTAATGTTTGCATCCAGAAGCATGCTCATGCTTTCCAGTAACATCATAAACCAGGTGCTAGAGATAATACAGAAGAGGAAATACCAGTGACTTGACATATGGTATGTTTAACAATCCGCCACTGAAATTATTCACACTTGAGTTTGAAATGGGAATATATCACAGGAGAAAAGCCTGTATTCCACTTTCTTCCCTTCTGCTGGCTACCAGACATTTTATTTCACATTGGTGTGACATCCTGTAACATGAAGGTATTTCCTGGGGAAAGTAAGCAATTTAAATGGGACAGAGAAGCTTTGCAAAAGGTATCTGCAACATCACAGATGTCTAGCTTTTAGAGAACTGGTCAGATTTTTCAGTGAGGAAAACAAATTCCTTAAAAAGACAAAGAATCCAGATTATATGGCCATTGGGAAAAATAATAGTCTCTTTTCTTTGATGATAGAATAATCAAGTTTGTGTTTGGCTAAAGCTGTGATTCCAGTTTTGCTTTAACCAGATAAATGGGTGTTGCTTCCTCTGAAAAGGGCAACTCCCTTCTGCCCCATCTGTAGCTATTTGTTCACATTGACGTGTTTGTGTAAGGCTCTGTGTATATGTGGCAAGACAGTTGAAGGACCAAAATCCAGCTTTTGATGAGGTTACTTTTCAGTTGGATGAGCTGTGACCAGAACATTAGCATCAGCCCAAGGGCGGAGGCAAGAGGGAGAGCCAGGCTGCCTGTTTTGGCAATGCAGATACTGTTGACTAGCAGTTACTGTGTAATCACAGCTCAAGGCAGACTTACACTGCCTCTTCCTCAGCTGAAACCTCATCTCAGAGGCCACCTGAAAAGATAAAAGGCTAAGGCTTTCATACCCAAAGAGCTGGTACAAACCCTGATGGAGTTCTGGGAAACATAATTTAGAAATTGCTTTAAGTCCATTGTATTTCTCAAAATTTGTTGTTTTGAAAACTTCTGTGAGAAGGGTGACACTGTATACTTGGTTTGTATCACTCCATAGATAATTATATTGATGATAGGTATTTATTCATTTTTCTTATGTAGCTGTCCCACTTCATCTACTGTGTGGTGGTCCTATCCTGATCCCAAGTAGAGGATGGTTTAAAACCCAGTGCAAGAGTTTTTACTGGTCTTGCAGCACTTCACATCACAGTAAACATTACAGGCTTGAACATTCTGTCTTATATCCAGTCCTTGACTGTTGGTCTTTTGGGCTCAGCTGTTGTGATTTCCCCTCCAGACATAGGAAATGGTTGATATAGTTTGCAAGAAGAAAATGCTCTGCTTCACCGTTAAGAAAACTTACCAATTAAAGAGGTGGTGAGATACTGCAACAGAGCCTCTGGGCAGGCTGGGGATCTCTTCTGGAGGTTTACAAGAACAGGCTGGACAAACATGGGTAAATACACCTGAGCTTGGCTCTTGGAGGCATTTTGACTAGGTGACCTCCCAAGGTGTCTTCATGTTCTCTGTGTGCCAGTGACAATCCACAGGATACTGTATAGGTCTAACTGCCTGCTGGATGAAAGGAGAGCAGGGAGAAAGGGCAGAAAAGGGTTTTCTGTTAGCTGAGAGGTGGGTAATAGCTTCTGATAACATATGTGAGGTCAGCATCCTCCCAAAGGAGGACGGGCTCTGTGGGATGGGCATCGAGAGGCAGGTGGCAGTGCTCTGGGCTGAACACCTCTCCAGCCAGAGAGAGCCATCATCCCTCTCCCGCTGGATGGTCAGCCAGCACTGAAGCAGGGCTAGTTTTGTAACAGCATGCGAGCAGAGGGTGACCTGGAGGAAGCTTACAGGTGCAAAGAGGACAGCTGGCATAGGAATTAAACATAGTAAAAAATCCTCTTGTTCTGGAGGTGCAAACATTTTTTTTAGAATTATGACACAGAGTTAGGTACAAATTACACCCATGCCCAACAATTACTCCCAGTATAAATATGAAAAGCAGGTAAAGAACAAAGCAACAAGTATATCACCACCACAATAAGCAACGTGGCTGCACACTCCAGTAGTGCACTCTGCTGTATACTTAGTGTTTTATTTCAGAAAACAAGCAGACTTTATCAGCTTTTACTCTCTTTGATAAAAAAAATGGCTGTAGGTCAGCCAGGATCTGCATGACTGAGACCACAGGATCCCATCTTTGTTTCTGCATCCAACAACATCCAGAGAGGAATGTTGGAACTTGGACTTTGTTGATCCAAGCTGTACTTAGGTTACAAGCTTTCCAGCTCCTGCTAATCAGGAATTTCCATACACAGGACATTAACAAGCAAAAAGAAAGGATCAAACAACACAAAAGAAAGTTTTAGGGCAATGCTTTACTTCAAAACGTTGCGGGAGAGAGCAGGAAAAACATTAACTTTGCAGTTTATCTCAGTATGGGAATGCAAATGTTACTCCCCTCTGGTCAGTGGAGATGAATTAGAGAAAGAAATACAGAGTTCTGCTTTCAAGAGGGAGGCATCTTTATAACCTCAAGTATACTAAGGAGCAAAAACCATTGCAGAAATAATAGTACAATTTAATTCTATTCAAATTATAAAATTTTGAAATAACACTAACAAGAATTTGTACCAATTTTTAAAGAACTCAAGGCAGGTCAAAATTTTGGAAATTCCCAGTTGTCCTTTTTAATGCTGTATTCATCCACTCATTCAAAAATGCAAAACTTAGTCTGCCTAATCCCCTTAATCTTACAATTTAGGAAGCCAGTGACTTCATCCTTCAGCGTGACCTGTAGGACCTAATCAAATCTATAACCTGTTCATGTTTTTTCTTTACTCTTTACAAATAAGAAGCCAGGCAGCAACAGTGACAGCTATTTTTCCTGGCAAAGAAAACAAAACCATTATATAGATGTTTAAGGTCCAATCACGTTATAATAGTGTTTTCCAGATGAATGTATCTATTTTTAGATATACTAATGAATCTTTACTATTTGCCTCCTTCTAGAATTTCGTATGACCCCACAAGATATCCCAAATACATTCCGGAAGCGTACTGTCTGTGCAAGGGCTGCCTCATGGGGATCTTTGGCGAGGAGAACTTCCACTTCCGCAGCACCCCGGTGTACATGCCGGCAGTCATCCTCCGCCGCACCTCCTCCTGTGCCGGCGGCCGGTACGTCTACACAGAAGATTACGTCACCATCCCGGTGGGCTGCACTTGTGTACCCGAGCAAGAAAAAGAGGCCGAAAGCGTAAATTCCAGCATAGATAAGCAAGAAATTAAATTGCTGGTAAGCCAGAACAAGCCCTCATCAGAGTGACGAATATATAAAGAGTCTTGTTAATAGTATTGACCTCCCATCAATGTTTCACCACCTCAGGAAGCTGCACCACAGCAGCAAACACACCGACTTACCCTCTTGCAGTTATTTCAGTTGTAAGATTGAAACTTTTTTTCCAGTTGCTCAGATCATTAGAGAGACAATTCATGTAAGTATCTGTTGCAAATTCCAATGCAGCTTCCCCCTCACGCCCCGCTTAGAGCAGAACATTTTATCCTTGCTTATTTGCAGTACATTTTAGAAGATGATGCAATTGCAAGACACGCTGTCTATTACTATAGCAGGCTACTGGTTGTTCATATTTGTAAGGAGTCTCTTATACTCTACTTTTAAATACTCTTATATAAAAACCACATAGCTGTCCTACATGTGCCAAATCAGCAGTTAAAAGGATAATTTCTCATGCTGGGAGAGCCTTCCTTTATAACACGTATCAATTCCAAGCGGTGTTCTTGGCTGTTAGATCTTTGGCTATTTATATACTACAGCAAGGAAACCTTTGCTGAGTTTGAGTCATTGTATGAAACAATACTCTACGAGTTTGCTAGCTTTAAATTTGCCAAATTGCTACAGGGACAAAAGTGTTGAGAAAAAAGCATGCTAGAATATTGTAAAACTGCAGTGGACTTTTCTGACGTGGTCTAAGTCTAATTGCACAGAAAATGGCTATTGGAAAAAGCGTAGTTTGGTTCCCAAGAATCCTGCATTGGATTTCATTCACCATTAACCGCTTAACGGTTCCTTGTGACAAAACTGTATTCTGCACAGACATCTTTTCCATGTTAGGAGAGGAGTAA
Source organism: Jacana jacana (assembly GCA_013400555.1). Taxonomy (NCBI): domain Eukaryota; kingdom Metazoa; phylum Chordata; class Aves; order Charadriiformes; family Jacanidae; genus Jacana; species Jacana jacana. Next base: position 125,572 of record VZTM01008675.1, read on the forward strand.
ACAGGCTGGGTTTTCACTTCTAGATCCTACAGAGGTCACTGGCCTTCCCAGCCAAGCCAAAGTTTTAAAATCCAACTGATATATACTATTAATTATTAATTATTAGAATTATTATTATTTTTCTCTATGCTACACATGACAGACAATCAGCTGCAAAAGATGCTAGCCTGTGGAAGAGCACTCTTCCATCTTTTCAGCTGACAGCAGCTTGATGTCAAGCCCTAACCAGAAACCCCAGACACACAAAAACTTGCATTTCCAGAACAAGGGGCTGAAGGTTCACTCAGTCTAGTGAATGATAATCAGGAATAACCAGGCATACCTTGCATGACCATAGCTCCTCAGAGGGCCACAATCAACAAAGTTGCTAAGTCTCTGAATGAGCAGCAGAGAATTGCTTTTACAGTTGAAGGATCACAACTGCAATATCAATACAAAAAAGAATAAACACCATATGCAGCAATGTATTCACTACATCAGGAATCTCAAAATTGGACTTAATCTGTAGTGGATAAAGTCCCTGCACTACACAAACACATGCTCCTTTTGGAGCACCATTGGCTGAAGAGTGGAAAGACTGTGAGCTAAGCAGAATGAACAAGTTAAATAGAGAATAAAAATCATATGACAACTCCTGGTTTTGGTGCATAATCGACTGTGCTATTTATGACTTAGTCTAGTATAACAGTATTTTTATAGTGCAATTTGTATAGCTTCTTACAAAGCCTAAAACAACTTCAAGAACTTCAGAAACCAATAAAAGATTCCCGTCACGATGTCAAACTGAGTTTATAACCGTGTTTCTTGCGCGGGTGCTTTTCCACAATTCTGTTGTTTCCTCAAATTGTGATGCTTCTATCTCAAGGGGATTCTCAAAGGTAGGTTCAAAGAAGGTCATAAAGTGTTGATGCTACTCAGAGGACAGCTATTTGCCTAGCTGCTGCCAGCAATTAAAGGTACTTACCTCTTCCCTTGAGAATGTAAATGCAGCAATTACAGTGACTTTTCCTTCCTCCTAATGTGGAAGAACTTCTCACTCTCTGGGAAGAAGGAAATGGTAATCAAAGACAGAGGGGCTCAAAAGGGAAGCAGACCCACAAAACTGGAGAAGCACTGCATTGGATGATGCTTCAGCCGTCCAAGATCTTACAGTTTCACTATTAGGTTGTGGGGACTTTTTTCCACATGCATGCTTCAGGAAGGGGTAAAGTTGTACCTTCAGGCTCCACAGCAGAGAAAGAGACGTCTTCGCAGTAAAAAACCCGACAACAAAAATCCCAAATGGCACACCCCTTAACATCTAGTAAATACCCAGAAGGGCCACCAGCTAAAGCTCTGGCTAAACACTGCCCTCCAGCAAAGCTCATCTGTCTGCCCGCACGCTTCTGTTACACAAATTCGTCTGCAACAAATTACTAGAGCACATGGACTTACTTGCATGAATGATGTGGAGAAAAAAAATCTCACTTTTTGTTGCAACTCTCTTGTCCTGCAGGCACAAATCACAGTCAGTTTGAGGTTTTCAAGTAACTAGAGCATGTTCTTGGGAATTCCTGGGAGTCCCAGGCTAAGTTCAGGTAAATGGAACACAGTCGGTTTTGCCAATCCAGAAAACAGATGCTTTAGCTTACATAGAGCTTCAGGAATTGGATGACTGAAAGGAAAGTGTTAGAGAACCGCAAAACCTCTGTGGGTCAATAGATGATGTATGTTGGCGACCTCCTTCTTGTCATACTGCAGCAAGTGCAGAAAGCTTCCTGTGGTTACAGGCAACCCCACGTCTTCTTACTCAGAAGCCCATTTTCCTTTTTCAATCCTCACCCTCTTCTGTGACAGACTTTTTAGCTGAGCCAATTTGATTCCTGATCCAGCTTTCCAGTTAGGTGGCTCTTAAAAGCTATGCTTGTGTTTCAGCGTGAACAACTATTTGGTAATAATTTGTTAGGAGCAATTGTTTCTAGTACTTAACATCAGGAACTATTAGCTACACAAACATTTGTTAACCTCCAAAATATCCTTCCATGTATAAACCCTCTCCACGTTACTCATGTGGAAAAAGTTGAGTATTAAATGTAGTTTGCGTTTGTTTGGGGTGTTTTTGTTTTGTTTTGTTTTGTTTTTAAGAGGTGATCACATGGTGGGTTTATATCAGTTTCACTTCAACTGTAGTGTGACATTTTCCAGCTTCTAGCCCTCTGGTTACAGCTGCTGCAGCCTTGCCTTTAATTTGCATGGGGGAGGGAGGGTTCATTGGAGTTGCTTCAAGGCTCACAAACTGTTGACACAAGGCAGACATGAAATGCCTCATTGAACCAACTCCAGGCCCAATAAATGCAAACAATTCAAAGCTGAAACTATCTGGCAGCTGCGGCTGATTTGAGAAAATTTTTGTTGTGCCAGGAAAATCTTTTCCTTCAATGAGGTTGTCCCTGGAATACATTAGGAGCCACAAAAAGACAGAACAATATCCTTGGTAAAGAGATTATTTTCTTCTCTGTAGTATCACTTAAGATAGGTTGGAAAATTTGTATCATTCAGGAAGGCCAAGAAAAAGCCTGAGATACTAGTTTTGGTTCTCTAGCCAGTCACTGCATGAAGGTGTTTGTCTGAATAGGCAGAGGCCTACACCTGCGAGTAAACAGGAATCGTGTGGGGAAACGTGAGCATGAAAGCAGCAAGGGGAAAAGGGAAAAAAGCTCTGATGTGCTCAGAAAGTATAAACACTCATTAACCTCACTGGGATTGGGGAACAGACATAATTACCTGGACTAGGACGCACAAGGAAGAGCTAGTTAATCCTGCCTGTTTTGCTGAGTAGTGCTGTGAATACTCACGCTGTTTTCACTCTACCCTCATCTAAGGAAGCAACAGCTCTGACACGGGCTGACGAGGGGCTTCTAGAACCCAAACCCACCCGTTTCCCACCTCACTGCATGGCAATGAGGCTGCGCCCTCCAGGTAACCAAGGGAGAGTGGCAAAACCAACCATCAGATACTTCCCACATGCTCTGGTACAGAGCAACACGGGCAGAGGTGTGAAGACAATTGTGTGGAACAGAGACTGGGTAACTGTGCAACACCAAGCTGAGCATTTCTAGAACTGTTTCATTTGTCACCTGGGGTGAGGTGCAGGCAGCTGCAGGATATGCTCTTCCACCTAAAGCCACCGGCCTGTGCACGGGACCCCAGGTTTCCTCTGCCAAGTGTCACGTTCATGCTGACAGCAGGGCACTGACACGTCCTGCTGCTGCTCAGCACCTGGGGCTGCAGCCAAGAGGCTGTAGCACATACACTTGTGCAGTCATAAATGCCACTGGAAAAGCAGCATGGTGGCAACGCTTCACCACAGGCCGTTCCAATAGAAAGAAAATCTATTCATGAAACAGCCACAATAAAGCAAGCCAGTCTTCTTCACGCTGAAGATTTTTTCAGTAATCCTATTACAGAATAAAAGATGGATTTTGCTGTCACATGATATTTAGTTACTGCAATGGCACAACGTCCAAATTACTACAACTTTTTGTGACTTGAAGCCTCAGAAACACGGCTACTTTCTTGGAAACAAGTATGACAAAAATAGCTTACCTCCTATCATTGATGTAGGCTGTGAATGCCACTAGTCAGGCTCTGCTTGGGCAGCTGCCTGCACTCACCAGGCTTTTCAGAGGGAAGCTGGTGGACAACGAGCTGCTCTGTTGAGTGCATCTACACTCATTTTCATAATCGTTCATCTTCACAGTGCCTCTTTTCAAAGCCGTCTGACCTACATGTGTTGCTGTTATTTTCCTGGTGAAGTGAGTTTCTTGGTAGAACTGAATGTTGTGCTTTTAATTATTTATTTATTTAAGAAAGGTGTCTGCTGAGGTTAGCAAAGTTATATTTTAATTCTGAGATAGAGAGCCCAACAACAACACATTTACCTAACCCAAGCAGACAACTAAAGGAATTAATAGCAAAGCAGCAACATAGGTGAAGCTGTTTTTGAATAGTGCCTTCTAATTTGGGGGAGGGGGAGAAATATCATCACCTCTGCTAATCAAACCTGTCTGGCTTGAAGTCTCTCCAGAGTTAAAAATAGTTTCAGGAATTACTTTGTTGTCTCCATCTGCTTGGTGTGAAAGACATTGGGGTAAAACATAAACCAGCTCACAATTGGGAAGTATAGATTTGTGCCAGTACCTGTGCGTTTAACGTTCCCGTTTGCTTTATTTTGAACCAGGCCATATAAAAGTTATGGTGTAGCCACCTGGAGAACAGCTAAACCCAGCTGCTTGTCACCTGGGGGGCAGTCATTTTCAGAGGGGATTCTGGCTTTATTGGGCTCAGCAGCAAGGATGGCTTCTGGTTTGAAAGGCAAAACTGTATTAGCCGTGGGCTCAGAGAGAGTCTCAGAAGAGCCTGGTCTCCATTCTCCCTGCAAGCTCTTCCTCTGCTGCACTCTTCTCGCTTTACCAATAGCCATTATCAGCCTGATGGAAAACAAGGCCTGTGAAAGAGAAGGAAAACCAGTATTGTGAAACTTGGGAACATTATATGGGTGCAGGCACAGGGAGGAAGCAGCAGATAGATTGAAAACATGAGGGGGAAAAGCCTTGGGAAATGACAAGATCTCTTGGAAAGCAAGGAAGAGAGCAACAGTGCCTTGGACAGGTAGTTATGAACCAGTGTTGTGTCCAGCTCAGGCAGTACCATTCTCCAAGCACTGAGAGAGGATTATATTCTGTCTACTTTACTCATGCTCAGTTGTTTACTCCACCGGATGGGGAAACCTGCATCCAAAGAGCAGAAATGCACAGAAACCTTATTGAAAGTCTTGTCTCACAACCTTAATCAGGTTTATCCCCTACACAAAATAAATTTTTTACTATTTCTTGTTAGGTGTTTCACTTTGTAGATGGAGGATTTCTGTTAGCCTTTTATACAATCCCAATATGGAAGCATGGCACATACAGACAAGTATTCGTGTTTTGTGTAGCCTATTCATAGCTGATACAACTGATGAGTGCCTTGGAATTTATGAACAAGCCTTTTAGTCCTGCAGTCAAAGGTTAGTCAAAAGTGGCTTTAAAAATACCCAGCTACCAAAAATGTCTACTATCCCAAAGGAAAGTTTTTTCTTTGGGAGAGTCTATTTTGATTGAAATTGATTGAGTTAAAGAATCATAGAATGGTCCAGGCTGGAAGGGACCTCTAAGGTCATCTAGTCTGACCTCGCCGTGGTCAGCAGGGACACCCCCAACTAGACCAGGTTGCCCAGGGCCTCGTCACGCCTCACCTTGAATATCTCCAGGGAAGGTGCCTCAACCACCTCCCTGGGCAACCTGTTCCAGTGGTCCACCACCCTCAAAGAACCTATTCCTAATATCCAATCTAAATCTGCTCTTCTCCAGTTTGAAGCCATTGCCCCTCATCCTGTCACTGCAGGCCTTTGTAAACAGACCCTCCCCAGCCTTCCTGTAGGCCCCCTTCAGGTACTGGAAGGCTGCTCTATATTGAGGGCTCCAGACCTGCACACAGTACTCCAGGTGAGGTTTCACCAGAGCAGAGTAAAGTGGCAGAATCATCTCCCTGGATCTGCTGGCAACGCAGCCTTTGACGCAGCCCAGGATGGGACTG
>VZTM01008680.1:0-14884 GCA_013400555.1 Jacana jacana
AATAAATTATTGGGGGTGTACCTTCAGCCTCACTGCTGGTTGCACCTGGAGATGTGGAGCTACGGTAGCCTCCCCTCTGTTGGGATACTGGATCCAAGAGTAACTAACAGACACTATTCATATTTGTAGTTAAAAGTATGTCAGGTGAAAAAAAAAACCCAACACAACAAAATAAAACCACCCAAAACAAAACAAAAACCAAAAGGAACCCCACAAAATTCTCATGTCCATGTTTTTAAAGTAAGAGACTGCAAAAAGATGGGCATGAATTTTATAGAGAAAACTTCTCCCAAGCTGACCAGAATGCAAAAGCACACAGCATGAGAGACAGATGTATCTCCTGCTTGGTCCTCCCGCATCAGTCTGGAAACTGGAATGAATGTTGAGATCCTCAGAAAAGAGTATGTGTTGGAAAGTCTCTAAAAATCAGGAAGGGAAAGAAAGGTGAAATCCCCTGAAGATCTTCAAAAAGGCTGCCAGACTTGAAACATTAAAACTGGTTAAAAGTTAGGAGATAATGATGGAGAGGGTAGAAGAGAAACTTCTGCACCAGGAGGTGAGTCATGATTTTTTCTAAAGAATACTTGCCTAGATAAGACATGGTGATGGCTTCTCTTAATAAGGAAAACTTTTCCAGAGAGAAACTAAATGAGGAATTATATCTGACTGAATATTGCATGAGCTTTTTCAGTTATGAGCACACATTTAATACAATAATGAAAAATGGAGATAAATTAGCAGTTCTGACAACTATTGAAACAAATGGAAAACCCCTTTCCTGTTCATATATCCATTCTTTTTGTACACATACAAGGAAGAACCCAGCATGTGAAGATAAGTTTTCTGGAAAATCACTCAAAAATTACTAACTGAAGTGGCAGAACAATAGTATACTTCAGTGCTGTACGAAAGGCAAAACAATTCTGCTGAGACCTAAACTGATGACCCTCCATCAGCCAATTTATTCCTTTGTCTGAAAAGGTGCTTGCACCTATTTTGAAGGCAGAGAGAAAACTGTTGTCGGTTGCACTGCAGGGTTTTGGGGGTTATGCCCGTCAGTGATCCTGAACCACCAAGCAGTACGTAGTTTCATCTGCTTCTTCCACATGGGGTTTGAGGCCCGATGCGTGTGCATGAAGACCCATAGAAAGCTGCAGCAGAGGTGTGGGGAGGAGCAGGGCAGAGGGATCATGGGGGGGTGGAATGCTGAATAGCCTCCCGGAGCTGTGTGCTTCAGAGACAAGTAGGCTCTTAAAACAAGGAAAAAATATTTAATTGTACATCTTGTCATACAAAGAACTGGCCATGAACTTCTTGTTGCTTATCTTTCCTTAGAGAAGTTTAACATTGACATATTAATGTCAAGACAAATTCTAAAGGCTTGTGCAGTACCCAGCCTGCACAAGAGTGAAGAACCTGGGCTGCTCAGTTCCACAATGGAGTCTCTTACAGGCAGTCTTGTGTCTGTATTTGTACCTATTCTTCCTAATGACTTTAAAGCTCATTGAGTCAAAAGTGACTAAATGATATAGCTCTCACACAGATTCAGCTCCATAAAATGTTGTGAAACCAGGAGGTCAGGCAGAGAAGAAAAGCTTCGCTAGTGCACCCTCACAGAGAAACTCACAGATCATCTCCTGTCAAATTCCCTCAGTCACAGGATACAGATACATAAGGAAACCTTGATTCATTAATTCCACTTCCTACGGAATAACCTGCCTCATTATACACTCGAAACCAAAAAAAAAGTGTTTCTTAGTCCAGCAAAACACTGGAAAACTCTTCAAAGTTCTCGAAGTTCTTTCATGTTGGCTTGGCTTCAATGCAGACTCAATTCTCTACAGTTCTGCTCAGCCATTTAGGCAGAAAAGTGAGCAGCTCTAAACTGGGACTTTTTGAATTGCTGTTCTACAGTTTCCTCTGGGTAAAGAACTATTATCCTTTAAAAAGTTCAATCACAGGGCGATATTTTTAAAAAGTCATTCTCCCTCCCCAGGCCTTCTCAGAAATTAAGGTCAGCCTTTGTACTAATGTAAACCCATTTGAATTTTCTGCTACAGGACATCAGAGATGATCATGGCAGCTATGCTTCCTCAGAGGTTCCACTTTTTGTTCTCTGCTAGAGGCCAGGATTGTTCCCCAGTGCTACTTGTTCCTAGAACTGCTCAGAAAACACCTTGTTAGGACCATTCACTGGAAAAAGCCAATCTAGACAAAGTAAAACACATCTGGCTTTTCAACAGGTCTTTTTGAACAGCAGACTTGGAAGAGCATTTCAGTGGTCCCCAGAATGCCTCATCTTTACGCTTTCTAAACAAAATACTGCTAGATCTTACATCTTGATTAATCATTAATTTTTAAACTGTAACACTTAAACAAAAAATAGAGCAAGCCAATTTTTTTCTCATTAACACTGAATTTCAAAACAGGAGAGGGTTAGTGTCTTTAATACAGAACTCAACCAAAATTCAAGGGTTGAAGGGTTTCACAATGCAGAATTTCTATCCTGTAAACTATTCTTTTTTTTTTTTCCCTAGCAGTCTTCTGCTGTTTATTAATAATTACATGAGGCTAGAAAAATTTTCTGTCCCTGCCCTTATAGTCTTCCCTCTCAAAGTACTCTTTTGCCACCATGAATCACCATAGATGGGGGAAATAGAATATTTCCTCAATTTTTTACAGCTGTTTTAGCCAAACTTCCCAGAGGGCCATTTTATCTAACCAGTTATTGTGTCTCATGGCCAAAAACTTTCACTCAAAACTTAGGGAATAAAATACATCTTGTTATACATTTTGTTGAGATATTCCAATCTCAATAAAAAATTGGTGGGAAGTTGACTGAGGGAGGTTGGAGACAAAAAAGAGAGAAGGTATTACTAAAAGTGTGTATTTTAAATAAAACCCAAACTCCAACACCTTGGACATTTTCTGTGTTGGTGCAATAACAGCCTTTTCCTTACAAGCATGCTTATTAATGAAAGCCTGTTAAAAATTGGCTTGAGTAATACTGGAGACTCACAAAACTCCATAAAAACAAAATAATCCTGGGTATGGTTGCTAACTAAATTGAAGTCTGCTAAGAAAGCAGAAGGAAAATCTAAGTAGTTTGGCTGTGATCCTCACTGATTTACAATAATTTTAAATAGTAATTGCAGATGAACTGTCCTCCCACTCTGACTCGTCCCTACTTAGAGTCAGCTCACACTGCAGGTGTTCTAGGCAGCAGAAGATTATTGAAAATAATGTGCAATTATCACTCATTTTAGGATGTTGATTGTTTTTGTAAAGCTGCAAGTCAAAATCCAGGGCAGGTGGGAAAGAATGAATACTTTGCTTAATATTGTTATCCTTTTAATCATGCTCAAATGACTATACAGAAAAAGTAGTGTAATAAACAGGCACAATGTGTCAAAGCCTGTTTTAACACATCTGGCTAAAGAAAAGCATTAGGACTAATTTCTTATCTTTTTCTGTAGAGAAGAGGAGCACAATAGATCACAGGGACAAAATAGCTGTAAATACTAGCTTCTTTTTCTGATTCTTGGGGCCAGATGTCCTCAGAATTGGCTGAATGTATTCATCATTTCCCCAGCTCTGAAACACAAAAAATAGCAAAAAGGACATCTGATACTGCATAAAACCAAGTTTCTCCTAACTCTGGTCTTGTCTCTAGGAGGGATCAGCTCTGGATCATGGAAAATAAGACACTTTTCACACTGCATTGGTCATAGAGAAGAGCCCAGAGGTAAGGCAGAATGAATTTAATTGAGAAAAATTGTTTACTATGGTGTAAAGAAATGGTCCTGATCCTTTCTGCTCTCCCATGTGGGCTTCGAAGCTCTCAGGTAGAGAGGTCCCTCTGGAGTGACCTCAATGGTAACGTCAGGCTGCCCATGAGAAAAATCAGCACAGAGGACACTGCAGCAGAGATATCCGTGCTAAAGTCCAGGTCAGTTAGCTTTCCTTTAGTAATTTTTCCAGGGATCTTTTCCAGTCCTGTCAGTTTTAGAGAGAGTGGGGTCTTTAGCCCCCAAACCTCTTATGAGTCCCATCATACAGGAGGCATCCCAAACCACGGGATTGTTGAGAAGATAAGTGACCACACGACTTCACTGGGAAAAGGTGGGATGTGCTTCCCCCAACACACGCCTCCCTCCAGCATTACAATCTGCAACATGCAATTCCTTGGGCAGGAAATCTAAATTTGGCCTTCTTTTTTATGACACTGGTAAAGGTGGGCAGGGAACCTCCAGCCAGCTCGGTCCCAGGGTAGCAGAAGGATGATCAGAAAGCAGCCACGCCAGAGCCGTTGTCCAGAGAGCAGGGCAAAATGCTTTTAGAGGACAGTCAGCCTCACTCAAATCAGAAACTCTCCAGTTTAACATTAGTATGTGCTGCCTGAAACTGATCTTAAATTTGCTTCTTTTCACAAAGAATTACAGAATTACAGATTAGGGAGAGAGGGGGCTCAAATGGATAATCACAGATCATTTTGATTTTAAAAAAGCCCCAACCCTCAAACAAAGAAGAAACACCAAAAGTTAGTCTGAAAGTGAAATAAAGCTCTGTGTCTACAATAACTCTAAAAGGCCAGACAGTACTCATCCAGTCTGCTCAATGGCTTTTCCTGCAGCCACCTAACCAAATGCAAACATTGGGCAAAAAGAGCTCTCAAGTGTGTCCAGTGTCTCACTGTGTAGTTGTATTTCAGCCTGCATTACAGAGTACCAAAGCGATGGACATGAAGAAGAGTAAAAGTTTGACCTTCGGAGATTAATTGGGCTTTTTCCAAGCAAATGCTGCCTGTATCCTGATGCCCTTGATGGTCTCTCAAACACACTTTATGCATATATTTTTCTCATTCTGTAACCTTTAAGCTACTCAGTTTCTTGACATTTACAATTAAGCTCACATCCAGAAGTGTTTTAAGCTCCCTGTTTCCCTCAATGTTTTGTCCACCTGCTTCATCAAAGCAATTCAGAACTATGCTCACCAAAAGCAGAGGAGACCAGAGAAGACTATAAGGGTGTCTGACCCACCTTGAAGCATGTGATTGAATTTTTTAGACTTGTAGTTCAGAGCAAACTTTCTTAAAAGCAATCACAGGACCAATAGGAGCCTTGCTGTGACAAGGAGCCTGGACTGGACAACTTCCTGGACACTGTTCTGTCACACTGCTGCTTCAACCCTCAAGCTGTCCATTAAAATGTGGTCTAGAGACAAGTCTCTGTTCATGTCAGACCCACCACACTATCGTAATTACACATTTTGACCACCACTCCAGTAGTCCTGTCCCAAGCAGGCAAATGGTTCCTGGGGCCTGTGCTGGTGGGAGATGGATCATGTCTCTGAGCTTCACATAGTCACAGGGCTGCTTGGGCCTGACTTCTGTACACACATCCATCCCAGTCACTCCTGGAAAGCAACAGCAGACCCAGAGGCTGAGACCAGCTTATCTGAGAACCATGTTTTGATTTTTATTTTTCTTGATTTCATAGTTTTTCTCCAAAAAAGCCAGAGGTATTGCTAAAAAAAAAACAAACATTTTTTATTCATGTTTGAGGCATTTACCTAAGAAGTACCAGAATTTAGCTTAATGAAAGAGACTGAGAATAACATTGCTACTTTGTTCTACACCTGCTATCAATGGCACATTGAGAAAGAGATCCAGATGATCCAGTGCCCAGTTATGTGCTCTCTACATTAGATATATCTGGTTTCTGAACCTAGTGAGTTTTGGGAGAGCTCCATGCTGTAGTGCTTAGACCCAGCCCAGTTATAATGCAACATGAATTGCACAGTTAGTTCTATGTTGTGTTATCTACAGACAATTTCAGCATGCAGGAGAAAAGTCCACTAAACTGTATCTGATCACAGTTTTCAGAATTTCAGATTTTTTTTCAGAATTACTAGGAGAGATTATCAGTTTCAAAGCCAGCCTACCAAGAGCCTGCTATTTTTCTTACTCTCCAATGCTGGCAAAACTGGTGTGTCTAGTAATGCAGTTTTTATCCATTTTTCTCTCAAAGCAGTTTGCTTGGCAGACCTCCACACCAAACACATAAAAACCAAAACATAAAAGGAATGGAAGAAAGGAATATATTCTTGCTTCAGATGAAATTGTCATCATGGGATTTAGACGATGCCTTGGTTAGAATCTCATTAACAGCTATCCTACCAGATACAATAGGAAGCACCATGAGGAACAGGAGGAAAGCTCCAAGGGTTGTTCTAACTTGTCTTCAGTCACTGACATATTCTCAAGACAAAAGAGGAGCCAATGGCTGAACCAGCATGACCACTGTGTCTCATAGAAAACTTCTTTCTGGCTTGTCTGAGCTGGGATCCTCATCCAGGCTATTAAAAAACACATGCAAGTTTCACGAGAATCTTTCCTAACTAATCACTGGCTGTATAATATTTTCAAGCCATTCCTCCTCCAAGAAACTACAAGCTTTGCTTGTCTGATGAAGTGCCCATCTGTATCCCACAAAGACAGTTGCTGGCCTGATTCTCCACTTCATTATCTTGTCTAGTGTAACTCAACTGGAGGTGCTTGTGAGAGACATTGATACAATAGACAAGAGAAATGGACTTGTGGTGCTTCAAAGAAATGTTACCATTCAAAGAGTGTTGATAATTCAATTGAATTTCACCTGAGAGAGAAAAATGTAGGCAGAGAGGAAGAGGCCTACAGGTGTAGGTGATCTCTTGAATGTTTACGTGGCAAGAAACAGTGACCTTCAAATTGTGAAACTCCAGGTACAGAGCAGTCACCTACAGTCTTGTTCTCTTGCAAGGAGAAAGAAGACTCCCATGTTTGATAATGGCTGTGTTTTCCAAAATAGGACTGAGCCTCACCTCGTGCAAGCTCACAATGCAGAAATGAGTGCCGCACCTCAGGCTGTGCTCTGGCGCAGCCAGGATTTGATTTGTTGTGTTTGGAGAATGCTCTGAGGACACAAAGCTGTTTGTGATAACTATCCTAAACTAAAGCTATACCCCAAAGGACAACAAAGTGTAATTTGTCCATCAAGCTGCAAGCAGAGATGATAAACACTTTTCTGTTTCTGCATGCCCAGGGGGCCAGTTAAACTGTGTCTCACTGGGCATTGGTGTGACACGTTTACATTACCAGACTTGAAGTCGCTCTTTTTACAAATAAGGAGACTAAAATGTGGCTGTGCAGACACCAGCGTAAGAAAGAAGGAAGGGCAATTGGCATCAGAATTTGGATAAAACCCAGAAACCACCCACAAGAAGACCCCTGTCAGACACCTGTCATATTCAGAAGGTTAGGGAAAAAGTCTTTATTGGTTCTGTCTTTTAGACAAATTGCATGACACTACCCTCTCATTATAAAGAGGATTTTTTTCAGATGTAAATTACTTTTTTCTGTAGCTATTTCCATTGGCATTGCTGCAAGAACCAAGAAGTATCCCAAGGCTGTCCTAGGAAGCTGTGTGTGTCCCATTAGCAACTACCTACGACACATATGGATCTGAGCTGTCTTATGCCCATCCAGCTGAACTTACTGTTCATGACCTGACTTGGCATCCAGGGGCCATACTGTGGCACACAATAATGTGCATTTAAGAGTGTACATTGCTTACATAGTGCAAGTAAATACAGAGTAATGTATGCTGAAGGGTGTATGTTACTTAACATTGTACATTCTCATTGCTGACACATAGAATTGTCTAGGTTGGAAGGGACATTTAAGATCATCTAGTCCAACCATCAACCTAACTGATAAAAAAACATCACTACACCATGGGAGAAACAGCAATGGGGATAAGGCCTCTATGTGTCTCTCCTAATCTATTTAGTGCCATCTGTCTCAGACCACTTTAAATCAGCTGAACTCTGTTGATGTAACTGAAGACAGAAATATTCAAGGCTTCTTAAAAGTCAAATTCTGGTGCATGTAGCTGTCTTGGTGGCTCCCCAGTTGCATTTGCAGTGCTGTCCCACCTCTATCTCTCTCTGGGGCTGGACGCTGTGGTGCCAGGGGCTACAGGGCAAGTGAGTGTTCACCTGCAGCTATTTCTAATGCAATGGAAGGAACACAGAAAGACCTGGTGGCATGGGCAGACAGATTGCTAGTCAGAACAAAAATATGTATAAACATACAGCATCTCGCTTGATGTGAGATTTGCAAAACACTCTTTTGTTTTGTTTTTTGCCCCCCTGAGATTTGCATGATGGAACTCAAGCAGAGGGAAAGAAACACCAGCAGCACCATGGTCTGCAACAGATGCATCTGCTGCTCTGAAGCTGCTTCTGTTGGACCTAACAGCGGGCTTCTCTCAGGCCACCCTGTTTGTGGATGGCCACTCACAGGATCTCAGAAACACATCTGATCTTTCAGGGGAGTGAAGGGTGGCACATGAGCTGTGCTCCAGGCTTAGAAAGTTACCAAACATTTCTGAAAAAATGTATGGTAACATTCTCTGAAAGTTACCAAGCATTCTGAGAAATTCATGGGGCACTGATGGCACAAGTCTCAGAAATGGCAGTAAGAGGAGATCAAAATGCTGAATGCTGAGGTCACAGCACTTCTATATTGGAAAAAAAAGCATGAATTGAAATAATCTTTCTGGATATTAGTTACCACATGTTCACAACTTGCCATGCTTGATCCATACCTGGAAATAACATTGTATTTTCTGCTGTCCAGGCTTCTCTAAAGCACAAGAGTTTAAGCTAGTTGAGGTTTTCAGAGATAATACGTTTATCCAACCATTAAAAAAGATGTCAAGAAGCTAGGAGTGCACCATTTACTCTGTGCACAGCATTGCTTAGGCTTCTAAACCATCAGGAAGCCAAGAAGCAACAGATTTAGTTCATTTTATGAAGACATGTTAAGAAAAATTGAGAAGGCAGAACAATGTGAATAGTAACCTAGAGGCAATATTGGCCTAACAGGTTTTCAGACTTCAGGGAGAATTTGAAATTTGGTTTGAAATCAAACCACATCAGTAGTTCTCAACAATTAAACAACTTTGTTTTTAATCCATGTGCACGTCAATTAGCATCCAAGTATTTTAAAATGCATTTCTGCAGATGGATTGTCCAAGAAGGAAGGCAGTTTTAATGAATAAGGGGAAAACATGACAAACTTTTTGACTTTCCATTCTTCACTATTGTCTATGCCTGTCTGCCAACCTTCAGCTTTCTCAATGGTGTTTCTGCTGCTCGTCTTAACAGCTTGATCTCTTACACTATATTCACTGTCTTATGAGGGAGCACTGTCTAACTTCTTTGCATCTTTATTTAACATTTGCTTATTCCAGGTTTGTAGCTACACACTCAGACTCCTACCTCATCAGGATTCTGCTGCATTTCCCACTTTCTCAGGAAACGACAAGTCATTGTACTTTTTCTGGCTCTTGCAAAGATCCATGATCTTCTGTCCCTGTAGCTCTCCCATCACCATATGCTCTATTCTCCTCTTTGCTGCATGAGCCATTCCAGAGTTGGGTGTGAAGAACTGCAAAGAATCTTCCAAATGTGACCTTAGCAGCTTAAGCAAAGCCAATTTCCAAATCTCCTAGTTGATAAATGTGTGCATGCAGCTCAGAACGCTGTTGATTTTATTTTAGCAGATGTTAAGCATTCTGCCCGGGATCTCACACTTTATCCACAACTACCCCTCATTCCTACTTGAAATTCAACAGCATATGGAAGCAATGCTCAGTGTGGAGTACAGCTCAATAAAATGAAATAAAAAGGTAGAATAGCTAGGAATACTGGTTATATTCCCATTTGGTGAAAAAAGAAAAAGATGAATACACTTTTTCTTTGGAATTGAAAAGTGAGTGCTTTGTGGCCCATGCACCCAGTACATGCCAGTGCTTTCACTCAGAATACATTTCTCTGAAGTGACTGAGAATTAATTCCCACAGGGAGTTTGGAAAACATTTCTCCATGTTTGTATACAGCAGGATCTAAAGGTTAGATGGCATTCTTCTCCACCAGAAGATAATTAAATTTTATTTTAAATATTTCAATGCATCATAAGTCTATAAATATAACCACTTGGTGGTATTAATCAGACTGGCTTGACTAACAGTTCAGTAACAGTGCAGCAATGGAAATGGGCTTCAACACATGTCCCAAATATCAGCTGGGAGTCTCTGAAATCACAGGTGTTAGTGGAATAGTAGTGTAGCAGTAGTAATTGTAAACTGTTACACATAGGATGACTGGCATATAAGGACCTTAACCATTGCCATGAGAAACCGATTGTCCCTCTCTGTGTCTAAGCAGTCTGTTGGTTTTTCATGTCTTGCTGATTTGCCCTCTCTGCTGAGGGCAATCACATCCTAATTGTCTTCTAGTTTACACTTCTTATGCCCTGCACTTGCTGGAAGAATGCACAGAAATGAAAAATCCCAGACTTAGGGAAAAAAACTACCATAACATCACTGTATTATCAACATCTTAAAGCCCTTAAAGATCATTAAGTTCCAACCCCCCTGCCATGGGCAGGGACACCTCCCGTCAGACCAGGTTGCTCAAAACCCCATCCAGCCTGGCCATAAACACTTCAAGGGATGGGGTATCTACAATTTCCCTGGGCAACCTGGTCCAGTGCCTCACTACCCTCACAGGAAAGAACTTATTTCTGGTATCTAATCTAAATCTCCCCTCTTCTAATTTAAAGCCTTTACCCCTTGTCCTGTCACTATACTTCCTGACAGAGTGCCTCTCCAGCTCTCCTATAGGCTCTGTTCAGATTTTGGAAAGATACTATAAGCTCTCCCTGGAGCCTTCTCTTCTCCAGACTGGATAAGCCCAGCTACTTCAACAAATCTTCATAGAAGAGATGTTCCACTCCTCTGATCATCTTTGTGTCTCTCCGCTGGACCCATTCCAACATGTCCATGTCCTTTCTATGTTGAGAGCTTCAAAGCTGGACACAGTACTCCAGGTGAGGTCTCATGAGAGCAGCGTAGAGGGGTAGAACCACCTCCTGCAACCTGCTGGCCATGCTTCTTTTGATGCAGCCCAGGATGCAATTCACTTTCTGGGCTGCCATTGTACACTGCCAGCTCACGTTGACCTTCTCATCTACCATCACTCCCAAGTCCTTCTCCTCAGGGCTTCTCTCCAGCCNTGAGGTCTCATGAGAGCAGCGTAGAGGGGTAGAACCACCTCCTGCAACCTGCTGGCCATGCTTCTTTTGATGCAGCCCAGGATGGGGTTGGCTTTCTGAGCTGCCAGTGTGCCCTGCTGGCTCGTGTTGAGCTTCTCATCCATGAGCACTCCCAAGTTCTTATTTTCAGGGCTGCTCTCCAGTTATTCTCTGCCCAACCTGTATTTGTTCTTGGGATTGCCATGGCCCAGGTGCAGGACCCTGCATTTGGCTTGGTTGAACTTCATGCAATTTGCACTAGCCCACCTCCCAGGCCTGTCCAGGTCTCTCTGAATGGCATCTCTTCCCTCCAGTATGAGCACCGCACCACTGAGCTTGGTGTCATTGGCAAACTTGCTGAGGGTGTGCTCTGTCCCACTGTCCATGTCTCCAACAAAGATGTTAAACAGCACTGGTCCCATTACCAAACCCTGAGGAATGCCACTCATTATTGGCCACCAGTTGGACATTGAGCCATTGACCACAACCCTCTGAGTGTGGCCACCCAGCCAGTTAGCCAACATGGACTTATATAGAACAGTGATGGAACAACAGTTAATTGCAAACTGGAAGATTGTTTCAGTCCACAAGCACCTCAAACCCTGTCATGAGAAACTGATTGTGCCCATATTGCAATTTGATGATTAACTGATTGTCTGCCATTTCAATGGGTGGGACAATATATAAATATAAAAAACATGTTGAAAGAAAAAGCCAGCTGAGAAGAAGGAACAGCAATTTTGTACACACACTTGTAAAGAGGGAAAATAATGAAGAAATAAGCTTCAAATTTTCCTTCAGGTATTTAAAAAGATTTTCAGTCCTGGTTTCAGTTCTACTTTTAGTTTAAAAAATCTGCTTCAAAAAAAAGAACAAGATGCACACAAAGGCCAAATGTTGCATCTCAGTAATAAAATAGAGAATATTTAGAGCTGGATTCTATATTTACACTCAAGAGAGTGTAAAATCACACAAAAAGAGCAGCTTGTGTAGGTCTAAAAATGAAGGAGGTCAGCCACACCTTCTCTTGGTCAGTGGTTATTGTAAACCATGTTTTTGGTACGTTAAAAGCTTTCAGTGTATAATTGTGTCACATTATTTGGCAATTCTGTAAGTGTGAAGTAGGTTTTTTGTCAGATGGGAATGTTAAAGAAGCAACCCTAGAATCCCCTATGGGTTTCCAGCAGTTGTCAGTAGCTAGGTGTCCAATGAACCTCTTCTCATGCTGTCTGAGATGACTCAGCAGAGGGATCCTGGTTCTCACATTCTCTGGGAAATTGTAGCTCCTTCAAGCATCCTTGCACTGCCAGGTTGGATAGTGGCTGTTCAGCAGCACCAGAGATCTGCACCTTTTCCCTTACTGATCATGATTTCTGACAAACCAATATTTTTTATAAAATCCAAGCTAAAAGCTATCAGTCACTTTCTTGCCTTTTTTTTTTTCTTTGCAATACAGGGCCATTANTCTTTGCAATACAGGGCCATTAGACTGTGGAAATAATGCAGACATGGCCTTTCTTAGGCAGGAAAAAAACCTCAGAATAGAGGAAATTGCTACCACACTGTTTAACAAGCAACAATTTTGTAGTTGGCCTTCTCCTCTGTTCAATAATCAAAAAGTATCTTTTTTCCTCCCTTTTTTTTAAATCTTTACAAACATACTCCCATTGCCCTCCATGCCTTCAACAAATCAGGACAATGGTACTCCCTCCAAAATTCCCCTTTTCCCACAAGTGGACCTAAGAAAATGTTTTTAAGACTTTCTACAACATGGGAGAATGAAAATTAAAGGGCTTGACAGACAGAGGAACTTTGATTTGGAGAAAACAGGAGAGTGACAACTCTGCAAAGAAGCAAAACACAAGGAAGAACGGGCAAAGTTATTACTATCATCTGTCTACAGACCAATAGAAACTGACAAAAAGACACATAGAACAGAACAGTTGGATCCTCCCAACACCCCAGCCAAATGCTGCCATCCTTGATTACGCTCCCCAGGAACTGAAGTGATGCAATCTTCCTGGTATGCCTTAAAGCAAAGCTTCTCAAGGCTATGGGTNAAATTAAAACTTATTAAAAAGCAGTGGAGAAGGGGAAGAAAGAGACAAGCGCAAGATAATCCACCAGTTGAATTACCCAAGCTTTCAGCATCTCCATCCTGAGACAAATATAATGCAACTGAACCAGTAAAATTACACTGATGCAAACTGAGTGCTCAGAAAGGTCACGCAGCATTTGCATTTTGAATGAAAAAGATTTAAATCTGACCTTGATCTTTCACTTATTTTAGAGGGGTTTAAATATTTAATGAAAAAAAAATCTGCCAATGTCATATAAAACATGTCCCGAATCAAACATATTCTCTAATAGTGTCTGACTATTAACCATCTTTTTATGATTAATTTATTAAATAGCTTTGTTCCTCTTGCTGTGCGTTCATCGGTTTTAAGGAATTTGTCCTCTGGAGACTAGTTATATCTTGCACAGCAGACAGAAACTGGAAGCAGAAGAGACATTTAAAATTATAAGAAAATTGAAAGAAGAACTCTGTCCCATAAGTAGTAATGAAATGTACCATTTATGAAAAAAATAGATACCATAAAATCAAAGACAAATGCATGTGTGTCTCTCCAGAGACTTACGTGTTATTGAGCACTGTACAGATCAATCCCTATGTATGTGTAGACACACACACACAGACATGTTACAAAATGAATAGGCACAATTAAAAAAATAATGTAACATTTGGTATCATCATGGGCATATGCAACGTGCCTCTTACACCTATATATATAAATTTGTATTTTGCATATATATATTCTACATTTTAATGTAAATATTTTCATCTAGATTTTTTATTAATGCAGTATGNGAGAAGGAAGTTCTCTCATTCGTAGTGGTGTGTAGGGCTGGTGGTGGAGCAGAAACATTGACCCATCATGTGAGGCAGGATGATGTGTGTCACACCATCTCTCTTCCTGCCATGCCAGCTGTCAGCCCCTGGACAACCTTACCAAGCTCATCCCTTACTGCCGCCAGGCTAAGTCACCTGCCACCCCAAATGGAGTTTGCTCAGGTACAAGGCATCTCTGAGGTGCAACTGACACAGTTCAGTTCAGGCAACTCCTCCCCAGTCTGCTGTGATCCCATGCCCTGAGACACAGAGGTAGAGGAGCTGCCACCAAACTCAAGTTAGTGCCACTGATATAAGTGGGTCACACAGCTGATCTAAGGACCCATCAAGCTCCTCATCTCAAAAATTCCTTGAGCTCTCCTATAACACCCATAACCTGATGTATATGAACTCAGCCATGTCAACCACACTATCAAACCATAGGCATGTGCACTGCCAATAACAGAAAAACAAAAATGTTCTTCAGAATTTAGGGCAGTAATTTTGACATGTGATGCAAGGTTGTTCAAAAAAAAACCAAACCAAACCAAACNTCTGAATATTACTTGCCTTTAATTAATTGGGAAAATAATAACTAGCAAGAGAAAAATAATAAGAAGATGAATGGAAGAAAACCAGAAAAAAAAAAGAAAAAATCAGAGTTTTTTGGTTTTTTCATTAGGGAAAACACCTATTCATTCTCTTCCCTAATAAAGAGGAACAAGGTCAGAAGTGATCAGTGGTTTGGAGTAAGATGTCCTGTGTGTCACCAAGGGAGCTAATGGAGTCATCATCAAACAGCCCATTTAGAGAGAAGAGGGAGCTGGGAGAAGGAAGTTCTCTCATTCGTA